>JANHFL010009482.1:137472-157943 GCA_032468155.1 Oxyrhabdium leporinum | reverse complement strand
GCTGTCCCCCCCCCCCCCCCCCCAGTATTTAGTTGAGTAGAGTCCTCATTTAGTCGACTAGTTATCTCCGTTGGTCATCATTTTATATTTTCTATGTTGGGTTCTTCCTTTGGTTATTGTTTGTTTTTGTTGTACTCTGCCTCGAGTTACCTTGTCTGAATCCCTGAAAGAAAGAAAGAAAGAAAACAAATTCTTTTTTCTGATACATGATAAGAAACTTGCAGGTGATCACTTCCTTTTTTCCCCCCCTCAGGCTTGGATCGAAACAAGTTGATTAATCTGGCCTACCTCCTGGGCAGTGACTACACTGAGGGCATCCCTAATGTTGGCTGTGTAACCGCAATGGAGATTTTGAATGAGTTCCCTGGACGAGGACTAGAGCCTCTCTTGAAACTCATGTAGGCAATTTTCATTATGGGGCTTTCATTTTTCATTTCCAAAGCCTAAGTCAAATAATTTTTTAAATATGCCTCTTTTTTCTTTCTCTTCTTTTTTAGGGAATGGTGGGCTGAGGCTCAAAAAAATAAGAAAATACGTCCCAATCCATATGATACTAAAGTGAAGAAAAAACTGCGGCACATAGAAATTGCGGCTGGTTTCCCAAATCTTTCTGTGGCAGAAGCTTATTTGTACCCTGTGGTGGATGAGTCAAAGGCATCCTTTGCTTGGGGAAGACCTAACGTGGAACAAATTATAGAATATCCTTTCCGCTGTTTGTTCCCTTAATAAACAGTTAAAAATAATAATATTCTAATGCAAACGTTTGCATAGGTGAACTGTGCTTCAGTATGATGGTTTCTTGTTCCTTTGAGTGGAAAAATTCTAGATTCTATAGCTAGTAAATTACTTAATCTGACTAGAGCAAATTTATTTTTTCTGAATACTAATTAGTAGCACTTCCTTATATATTACTTGTTTTTTGTTTGGTTGATGCAGTCTCTACCCTAGTATAAATAAAACCAAGCTCAGCATATTAAATCCTATATTTGGTTTTTATTGCTTTTTTAAAAAGTGATTATTGTTTACTTGCATGGTGCAGTTGTCAGTACAAAATAGTTTGGGAGTACAGTTTTTGCATATGAAAAGTAAGTTCAAAATTAGCAAAAGGGCTTCAAAATGTCTAATTCAGACACATTTTTAGAAATCTTTTGGGAGTGCTTGCTTATTACTGGTCCTTAACTGTTTGCATATTTTGCCAAAGTCATTTTGGATGGACTAAGTTAAAAACTGATGAAGTTCTCTTTCCTGTTCTGAAACAACTGAATATTCAACAGGTATTACTAAAAATGAAACCTTTTCTTTGACAGTGGTCTTGGTGGACTTGAAGTATCCAAGTCAGGTTTGCCGTAAACGTACAAAACTATTTATTTATGTATGTGCAATAATGAACAAAGCTTATATTTATCCCTTCCACAAAATATATAATCAATATTTAACTAAGTTATCATATCACTTGTGGGAAAGTAGCAGGTTTGAAACTGAATTTTAAAAAAGCAGATGATTAATTAGAATTTAGTATAAAAATTGGTTGGATCAGATGAAAATATAATAAAGAAGTAAACGATGTCTTTCACAATTTCAGAACTGTTACTTTATATACAGTCTGAAAAGAGCAGTACTGAATCTTAATACTGAATAGACAAAAATTATATCTAGACCAGTTGTTTTCACGGGTCAGTGCCCTGGAATAAAGCAGTCTATTTTCCCCAGAATATTCCTGTTTGTTCAGAGATTGAAAACAACCATAGGGAATGGCAGAGTCACTGTTTGAATGCACAGTGTTCATAAGCACAGCATTTAGAATTGATTAGATGGGTTCATTGTCAAAAGATTAGGCTTCGGTCATGTAGTAGCTGATTAGAAATGGCAAAAAGGGTTATGGACGAGGGAGTCTGATTTTCTATATCCCAGACATGGTTAAGGTCAAATCTAGGCAAATATATATGTAGAAAAAGCACAAAAATATAACAGTCTTGGCAATTGTATAAGTTGTTGGTTGCTGCCATTTAGCAATCTGCATGTTTTTTTCTTAATAATTTATAATTTTTCCAAGTAAACTCTGACAGGAAGCATAAAGTAAACATGCAGCCATCGAGAGTTAATATTTTAGTGATATATAATAGCAATACAAACAACAGCAGCTTGTACGAAATAGTTGCTTATTAAAAGATGTCTAAATAAACAGGTTGCTATCCACCTATGAAAGCAGTCTGGTATGAAGCCCTGGGAAAGCTTTTAAACAGTTGTGTAGGTACCTCTAAGAGCAACTGCCTTTGGCAGCCTGTAGCAGGGCCAAAACGTCTACAGGACATGAATCTGTTATTTATGTCAATGGAATCCTTCTGTACCAACAAAAATGAAACCTAAATGGGGCTAGTAAGAGACTAGAGTGGGATATTAGAACATGGGGGCAACCAAAATGGAAGCCGAATGTAGACTTGGGATAAATTGGCCTACTTGACCTCCATAAATCACTTTGAAGTGGTAGAGAATATCTGGCAATCCAAGTGTTGTGGAATTTCATTTCTCAGGGCCCATCACCTTTTGTCAATGCTAGATGAGGCTGCTGAGAACTCTAGTTTATCATAAGCTGGAGGGCTAGATATTCCCTACTCTACCTTACAGGTATGAGGACTGGGTACAAGCAACTGGAGCTCTGAACAAATATTCTCTTGTTACAGATGTGAATTCAGTTGCGTGTTTTCTCTGCTGCAGATAGTATTCTCCATAACACTTACAGAACCTTACAGGGGTACTTTTCTTTCTTTTGTAGACTCAGCTGCGTATTGACTCTTTCTTCAGACTGGCACAACATGAGAAACAAGCCATCAAGAGTCAGAGGCTTCGCCGAGCTGTGACCTGCATGAGGAGAAAGGAGAAGGAAGAAGACGACAGTGAAGTCCAGGAGGCAACTGCTGTCCTAGAAAAAGAATTGAAACAGAAGAAAGGGCAGGCATTCAATAAAGGAAGGGCTGGATGCCAGAAACGAGGAAGCAAACGGAAAAAACGTCCACCATCTGAGCAACAGAGCGTTCTGTGTGGTGGCTTCATAGGAGAGATTCTGCTCTCAGAGGCATCCAGCGAGTCTTCAGCTGATGATTTGCAGAATGAAGCTTCCAGAAAGCACAGAAAAGGGGAGAACGCAAAGATGCTCGAAACAAACATCGCAAGTCACAAAACTAACCTAGAAGTTGCATCTGCCCAAAGTGAAGCAAGGAGTAGCAGCTCCAGTGCAGAGGAAGAAATGCAGATGGTGACAGCCAGGCCAGTGTTTGAGGGCAAAAAAGCGCGAGGCAAAACTTCAAGGAGAAGGTGGAAGAAATAATGCTAGCTGGAAACATATATGGGGATTTAAAAATTATCCCAATCTTGGCAACTTGAAGATGTATGAACTTCAAGGCTGGCTGGGGAGTTCTGGGACTTGAAGTCCACGCATCTTCAAGCTGCTAAGATTAAGAAACATTATCTTATAAATATTTGCTTCATTAGAAGGATATTATTTTCCACTTTCTTTATCAATCCCCATCTCATATTTGATTTTGAATATATTGAGACTGTTCACATATTTAATAACAGCATGATATGAATTTATTTTTTTTTAAAAATAGGAAAGATCTGTTTTCTCCTCAAGAAAGCCTCTGTTAATTATCTGAAGGGATTTGTGACCTGTATGGTTTTCAGAATGAAAATGAATTCAATGTATGGTACTTCTAACCTGACATTAAGCTTCACATTTCACAAAAACAAAAAACACACAAGTGGCCTACTGTTCAGAGCTTTTGTAGTTCATTAGTAGGAAATATGTGGGACAGCCTAATTTCCTTCCTATCTTGCCATGCCACTTACATTAAACATCAGTTTGTGCATTTTGCAGTGCAAAGAAACTTCAATGGAAAGAGAAGAATCGATCATTTTTATCTTACTACAAATGGATATTAAACAAATGAAATGGAAATGAGATATCAAACGAGAACATCAATTGAAGAAAAGCAAAGATTAGACTCAAAGTTTAGATTTAAAATTCATTTTCTATATAGTTATAGTTAAATTATAAAGCCTGCTGTGTCAATCTGGTTCATCTTCCTTCAGTTGCCCAATATAAAGGAAATTCCACACACAGTTTTTGTAGACAAAAATGTGCAAAATATATAAACTACTGTTTTCATTTCTTGTTTTATAAAATTCAACATTTGTTGAATTAACTGAATTCCTCACATTAACTGAATTTCAGTTTTCTGTCCAAGCATACTTACCTTCATCTAACAACAGAAAAAGCAGATGAAATACAAAATTAAACTAACCACTAAGAAGGTGGTTATTATAGGATGCAATAGAATAGCAGACATTTTGAAATAAACTCTCAAAACCAAAAACATAAAATTATATGCAGATTATGTTGAATTTACAATTATGTATCCAATGAATTCTTAATAAAGCTTAATAGAACATATACAGCAGTATGATTCATTATCAGTCTATTGGATTAATAAATATAAGATCCAAATATGGGTATGAAGCTTATTTCAGGAAGAAAATTTATAGTGAACAATGAGCTTTAACATCATTGTTAAAAAGATCATTTATCTGGGGATTTTATTTAACAACAAATAAAGATTTATTACTCCGACTTTGAGAAATATAATGCTAAACATTTCAAGTTGGGAAAGGCAGAAACTGTCCTTGATAGGAAAAATTGCAAAGGTAAAAATGCAAATCTTAACTTTTTGATCTAAAAGATCCCAATAAAAATTGATCAAAATACACTAAATGACTGGCAGCAAAAAAACAAAAAAGTATACATGGCCTAACAAAATACCCAGGATAAAATTTAAAAACAAAAAAATAAGAATTGAACGAATAAATAGACTAGTAGCAGCAAATCGTAACTTGTATTACCAAGCTAATTGTGTCAGATAACATTTGATTGTAACGTTTTATGGCTGGATTGCTTGTGAGGAAGGAGTAGGAATTTTAAAAGGGTTGCACAAATATGTCTGATAGAAGGAGAAAAAAAATAAGACCAATAATAAGTCTTAAAATATGAGATAAATGGAAACATAATCTGTTCTATCTACATTCCGTTCTCCTGCTTGAGCAAAGAGTTGGACTAAAAGATTCCCCAAGGTCCATTCCATTTCTGTTATTCTGTTACCTATTGCCCCTTGGTAACAAATATTTTTATGGAGAATATACAAAGAAATATCCGTGAAGGAATAATCGTATAACTGCAATCCTATTAATAAAGCAATCTTTCATTGTGTTCTCTTATGAATGGCCAGAATCATTTGATTGGCTTTAATATCTACAAATAAGTAGCACCTCATGGCACACTAGTGTCCAAAAATTGTAAAAACAAAATAAAATGCTTAAAGATCTAAGTTTCAAAATGTATCACATGTAATTAAGATCATTTATTAGGACTTAACTATAAATTACAGGGAAGTTTGATTCACAAAGTGAACAAGTTGAAGACAGATTAAATGAATGCAGAATTTAAAGAGAACGATCAATATGTAACAATACGAATATCAATGGAATAAAAATATTTGGTTAGTATTAACCTCAGAGAATATTGGTATCAGATTTTTTTCCCTTCCATTCAATCATGCCTGATTCTCAGCGACAGCTTTGACACGTCCCTTCTTGGCAAGGTTTTTCAGAAGTGATTTGCCAGTGCCTTCTTCCTAGGATTGAGAGAAAGTGACTTGCCCCAGGTCACCCAGTTGGCTTCTTGCCCAAAGTAGGACTAGAATTTCCAGTCTCCCAATTTTTAGCTAGATGCCTTAGTCACTACAACAATTTGGTTATCAGATGTTTTAATGGTGGTTTATTACTTCAGTGTTGATTATCAGAAGGGACAATTTGTTCTTAAAATATTTCTGGAAGTGCTCTAGTGATATTGGATCATTTTTCCTGTGTGATATGTCATGTTTTAAAGTCCAACAGTTGTGGAAAATGATTTATAATAGAATGAAATAAAGGTTCGGTTCTAGCCTGTCAGATTTTTGTTAGTATTGCTAAACTTTATATTCCCATAAAGTATACCGATTTGGATTTGTACATGTAACAGCTGCAAGAATTCTGTATCCCTCTGCATGCCTCCAACTGAAAATACAATTTCTTCCATAGAAGAATGAGAAACCAAATTGTAGGAGTATGTTCCACTGTCTTAGGTTAACTCTGTCAGTCTATTGTAGCAAAAAAAATCAGTCTGGTAGGTCTTTTTCAGACGAAGAAAGTTTATTTGTGAACACATATTCATTGAGCGGCTAAATGGTTGAATTGAGATGAAGTAATGTCAATATTAATTTTATGTATAAAAAATAAAGCTGATACAGAATTTACCATAATGTAGAAGCTATGTTTGAATTATAATTCTTACAAATAGGTTCAGTTCACATCCAAAGTTTAGGTTTTCTTTTACATAATATTATAATTGTATGGTGATCTAAATGTATTGAACATAGATCAGTATTAATTTTGGTTTATAATTCAAACTATATAATGGTTAAGTACTGCAAAATAAATGCTGCCTTTTTTACTACTAATATAAGAAAGATACAATTTGAAGAGAAACTACTAATATAACATTTCAAATTGAACTGAGATATTCTAACATGCAAATTAGATCAATGTTGCTTTGAATTTTAGCTAACTAATACTTGTAAATCTTTTAATGTATTTTCTGTTTTTTATTCTTTTATTGCTTTCCTTTATTGTACTTGCAAAATTATTAAATGAGGAAAAGATAGTAGCTATAATAATGCAATGACAGTCCTCCTTTTTTTTAATTCTACGGAGTGACATAGAAAAGTAGTTTTAATTATTGAATAGGCCACAAGCAAATAATGGGATGAAGAATTGTCAACTGGCTTTGTTTAACTTTGCTGAACAACAGCTGGGAGTAAATTGGGTGTGAATTTGGAATACTGTATAACTTCCAGCTTCATGACTACAATGAACTGTTAAAAGATGCACTGGACAGAAACTCTGATTATCTCACAGGATAGAGTTGTTTTCCTCCCTATGATAACTAAATGTGATACTTTGATCTGGAGCATTACATCTTAAATGTTTGCGTGTCATTTCAGCTTATTTGATATGACAAAACCAGAATTGCCTCTGAGAAGAAGAAGAAAGGGCTAGCAAATTTCTCTTGTCCATGTTTCTCCTCTAAGCCCAGATTGGTTTAAGTTAAATTCGGAAGAGAAATGGAGGGGTGTTATAGTCCACTTTTACCAGCCTTTATAACTTATAGCCAACATGAATCTTGAGGATGATGAAATTAACACAGCTGGTGTACAACAGGTAAGGAAAAGTAGAGGCATCTCATTTTATGCCAGTTCTATGATCGCCCTGCTGTCTCAGATACTGCTTGGTACAGCCATCCCATCCCATCGATTTCCCTGATTCTAACTTTATTTATTCCTACCTTCTCCAAATTGATGCCATGTGGATGACAGCCATTGTACCAAAGCCATATTGTTTGGTAGTTCTGAAAGATGGCATGAGGCTGACAAAGGCTGATGTAGGCATTTCCAAACAGTTTAAAACTTGGCAGTTTAAATCCTTGTATGTTTGTGTCATCTCAACTCTTCTTGAGAAAAATGATATCTGGACTGTGAGGATGTTTTAATTTCAGTGTCACTCAGCACCTGCTTTGTAAGTTCTAAAATAAGAAAAGAATCGTATTTCTGCAAAGACCATCACCAAGTATGGTGTATCTGGCAGTGGGATACGAGGCATTAAAACACCATTCTGTAAAACTGGGTGTCAACTCAAAATTAAGCCCCACTGAGTTGGTCTTCATCAAGTTATGATACGCAATAGGACTCCAGTCTGATTTTGCTAATTTGAGGCCAGCATCTGACTAGCTTGCTTGTCATCACTGTCCCCTCTGTTTTACGTAAGTGTACTTTGTGTCGGCTTCTCCCAATGAAATTCAAGGGCAGCTGTCGGTTTTATTAATTCTCTTATTGGAGTTGTTGACAGAATGCATTTCAAACCGATCTGTTGTTTCTAGTGCATCAGGTAGTCAATGCTGGGACGGTGAGAATTAACAGCTTTTTTATCCTGCCTCATTTTACCTCTACTTTTGCTGAATATAAATAATAACAAAAGGTATGTTGCTTGAATAGATTGCATGCATACATTTTCAGATTCTGGAAACAGTTTTTAAAGTTACTCTGAGCTATTTTAGTAATGCAGTTGTTGCTAGAGTACTGTAGTCAAAACAGCAAACATAATTCAACAGCGAGACAACTACCGATAGCTCTTTTTTTAGGCTTTTCAGGCTATTCTAGATTACAGATCATCAGATCACATAGAAAAAAACATTTTGTGAAATACCAATGAAGGGGAATTTATTTACAACTGAGGAATGAGCAGTGCAGAAAATTCCTTTGATTTTTTTTTCTTGCTACTGCAACTATTACAGTGAACTAGATCTAAATATGTTTATTTCTTCTGCGTAAACATGCTTATCACAAAATTATCACAAATCTGTTTATGTTCTGTATAGATACCACTACTATACTTGCTTGTTGGTTTTATAGCTTCAGCCTTGCTTTGCTGTCTTAAATCAATGAATGCACACATTGGTTCTGCAAAGCTAGAAGTTACTGTACAAGAATAAGCTTTTGTAAGCGGCTGAAACCACTTCCAATGATATGGCAGAAAATGCTCTCGAAATGTGTTAAACATTGAAAAAAAAGATTCTCTAAGTTGTTTAAGTCTACCGTTGGCATGCAGTTGTGTTTTTAGACACATTTGGCAAACATGCTATACTTCCTGCTATTTGCTCTGCTGTGTTAATGGAAACAGAGGACCATTAAAATGGTCCTCCCAGAGCTTTATAGAATGCAACAAATACTTGAATTGTTTGGATAAATTTTTCAGAAGGCAAAGCTGATAAGTCTGTCAAAGTCTTAGCTGAACTTCAGTAGATAAGACAAAATGAATGAAGTTGCCTCCAAATGCCCTTTCTGGCTCCCTTGAACCTAAGCTCCTTGCTTTTCTGAGGAGCTCCAAGCAATGAAATAAGCCAAGGGACAACTGGAGTGTAATACCGATCCTGAGGCCAGCTGGACAAATATAACAATGTACAACATGACTATTGCATAAGAATAAAAAAGTTTTGCTTTAGATCCTGCAAATACACAGCAAGCAGAGTTTTCTGGAATGGTTAAGGGCATATGGTCATTTGTTGTGGATGATCTCATGGTGGAACTTCTGTCTTACCTATCTATCATCCTCCCTCCCTCCCTTCTTCCCCCACATCATCATCCATCTATCCATCCATCATCCATCCTTAAGATTTATAAGCTGCCCAACTTCAATGGACTCTTATCATTCTCTCAATGTAAATATCTAGTGATGGAGTCAATGCATTGTCTGGTCCAGTTATATAGGACAGAGTTCCCCAACATTTTTGGCTTTGTGGACTGGCGGGGGGAAGGGGACGGTTTGTGCAAGCAGCTGACAAGGACATGCGTGTGTATGCACAGCTCCATTTTCATGCGCAGCATGCATGCACCTGCTACTCACGCAAATGAAGTTCACGGGTTTGCCTGCTGCTCACACAAGTGAGGATGTGCATGTGTGAACACTCGCTGATCATTTCCACAGTCCAGTTGCAAACCCCTCACGGTCCACTAGTGGACTGCAGCCCACAGGTTGGGGCCCCCTGATGTAGGATTCCTTTCAATTTATGAGGCTGGAGAACATAGGTAAAATACTGGTAGTTAGATAGCCTATAGTCTGTTCAACTGAGCCTTACCCATCTTGGCTTATTCAATGCTGCTAGTGTCTGTGTGACTAGTAGATCCAATGAGTATAAATGTTTTATATAATAAGTGCTACTGCTAGTCTTACCAAAGGTAGTAATGCATCCACATCTTAAAAAAACCTTTACAGGATTCAGAAATTTATAACAATTATTGCCCAGTTACAAATTTCCCCCTTTTGGACACTTGGAGAAGACAGGCAACATTTCATAAAGAAATAAATCATCTTAATTCACTTCTGTCTGGATTGAGAGCTGGATATATGAACGAATCATTCTTCATTGTCCTAATCAATGACCTCAAGTGGGAAAGAAATAGACCTTTTATGGTTTTGCAGGATCTTTCAATACATTTTATTACTAATTATCTAATACTAATTTGTTCCCTGGCATCCGGGCAGTTAGACTACCAATATTATAAGGCATTATCTTGTTCTCTATTGGATCAGCCATTAGAAGTTGCCATCAATATGCTGGTAATACTGTCTGTGACATCTGATTCAGCATGATATATGTATGCTCCAAAGTGGTATCTAGAATTGGTTGGATGAAAACAAAGAAATCAATATTGAATCTTGTCAGTGGATGTATGTGAACGACTAGATCCTTGGCATGGGAATTTGGGAGTTTTCTTAACGGGGAGGCACTCTCAGCACAGGAAATATGCCTTAGGTGTTCCTAGAATTGTCATTGTTACTAAAGGCCCAAGTGATCTCTAGGTTGAGAATGCCTATTTCTACTTTTAGTTATTTTTTTAAACAGACATGGATAGCTTAAGAACTATTATCTGTGCACCTGTAACTCCACATTTAGATTACTAGAATATGCTCTTTGTGGAACTATTCTTGTGTTGAGTGCAGAAGATGCAATTGATGTAGACTGTGTTGGCCAAGTTGAGGGTCATTAATATATTTCATCTAGGCTGAATCAACTTCAGTTCATATGAACTAAAACAATTGGTTACCAATTAGATATTGGGTCAAGTTTGATGTTTTAATATTAAATACTTTATAAGGCATATAAAGCCTTCGTCAACTTGAAACAAGGACACAAAGATCACCTTCCCTGGTGTAAATTTGCATGATTACTAATAATCTGGGGAGATCTTATTGCGGTGTTATTAAAAGTGGATTATGTGTTACAGATTTCTCAGCCATAGTGCCTACTAACTGAAATATTTCAGGAGCATCTACTATTACACTGCTTCTGCTATTGAAGAATATCATATCCTTTCTAATTGAATACAATTTCTGTTGTTATTATTTTATATTTTATTTTTTCCAGCATTTCCTCCCATCCAATTTAATGTATATGCTGCTTTGGTAATGCTTTAAACACTGCAGGATCCAATCTAGGTTGGTTACCGGAATCAGAGGTTTTGTCTTCAGAGCTTTCGGATTCATGCTGGAGCCCATCACCTTTAAACACTTTATTACAGGGGTATTGTTTTGTGTAAAACAATTTTAAGTTTTCATAATAATGTTGTCAGTGCAGTAAACAGATATATTTTTTGGATAATTATTGTGAAATATTTGCCAATATATAACAAAACATCCATACAACCTGGAGATGTCAGTATTCACATGTGGAATAAATTAGCTAGTAAAACAAATAAAACAAATATATCAGTCAAGATGTTTCAGTTAAGAATTTGAAGATCGATCTAGATTTATAAACAACTTGTGTCATTTATTATTTTCTAAAACCTAAACAATTTGTTGTATTTTATTAAGTATTAAATACATGGATTCAGTTTTCTAAATATGATATGACCTTTATAACACTTTCCCAAATGATACATCTTTTTATGGTGTGCAAGTTTGAAAATATGCAGAGTATTTGAGATCAGAAACACATCTATCACTGTCATAACTACCTTTTTATAGTTCTTGCAATTTTGTTGAGTAGGAATTTATCTCAGGTGTTTTTGGGGTCGTAAGGGGGTGGTGGTTTGCATTTCTTGGGTAAAGTTCTTTTGGAGAGATTCTGGAATCTGTGAAAACTTGAGATGTGACATAGCTCCACAAAGTTTGCCCACAAAGTTGGCTTTCCTCAACATAAATTTAGACTTGTTCTTTGCTATTGGAGCTATTCCTGTCAATAGCCAATAATAATCTAATGGCTAAATAGTCACTGGATGTTGACCATTACAGTAAAATTCCTATTTATTTATCCAACCAGTCAAGAAAGCATGACTATTGAAGATAATGGGAGGGCTCTATTTTTTCATAGAATCGGATTTGACTTAATTATTACTTCTTATATTATTACATAGTGTTTTTGGTTTCATTTCTAGGATTGTTAACTCAGGACTTTGTATGACATGGATTCAAAATCCTCTCAACAAAAGTATGAACCACCTAAAAAGTCAGACCATAAGAAAGGTAAATATTACCCACTCTTCTACCTGATTTTGTGGCTAGTTTGCTGTATTTCATATTTGTTAACTGGTGATATAACAAATCTTACAACAAAAACACCAACAGTGGCAGATAACCCAGGTTTAGTTAATAACCACATGTTGACATTCTGAGATGAATGTATTATTTTCAATATTCTGGTAAATAGTAGTCTCTCACAACAGGTAATCCTCAAATTAGAATCCAGTTGGGACTGGAAATCGGTCATAAGTCATTGTGGTCATAAGTCGAGGCACTCATGTAAATGGAACAATTTTTTGACATTTTTGCAGTGAATGTTATGCAGTCATTAAGTGAGTGGTGTGGCTGTTAAATGAACCCATGCTTCCAAATGTGTTTTTTGCTGGAAGTGGCAAAAAAAACACAGCAAATTGTGGTCATTTCACTGTGGGCTGCTGCAACCAGTCGTAAAGGTAATATAACTGTTGGGGGGCTTGTGCAAAACTTCATGATGGCCATTGTGAGGTTGTTATAACTCTGAAATGTCATAATATGATCAACCATAAGTTGAGAACTACCTGTGGATGATAGCTTCTGCTTATCTTTGGGCTTGGAAACTAAGTCTGGTTAGTATTGGATAGAAAATTATCAGGGAATACTAGGCTGGGAAGCCTAAAAACAGCATAGAAGATGAGAGTAATCACCTACTCTCATTTTTGCCAAGAAAATTATGTGGATGTTTCTTTGAAATCACCATGAAATAAAACTGATGCAAAAGAGATTTCACCTTTAAATGATATCATAAAGGAGCCATTTATTGGAGGACATAGTGAGATTGTTCTTATGACTCATTCTGGTCCTCCCAGGATGCTGTCTATTCTTCCCCAGCTAATGTCTGTGGTGTGGGTCAGAGAATGCAGTTCCAAACAAAATTTTGGATTATAGTCACCCATCATTTTCATGTTCTCAAAATATTATCATAGAATATAGTAGAGGCAAGGAATGTTGCAGATCATGTCCCCTAAGGAGGTACATCTTGCGAGACCCAGAAGAAAGGCCTTCGTGGTGGCTCCCTCCCTCTGGATCATCATCCCTCCAGAAACTAGATTGCCCCCTTCCCTTTTTGGAACTCCCTGAAGACGCAGTTTTGCCAGTGGGCCTGAAGAAGCTGAGTGGAATGGAGCCCATTAAATGGCTGATTTGAGTATGTGTTGTCACCGAGAAGGAGTGGGGGGTTATTATTTTATTATGTTTTATTATTTTTATTTCTTCTACATTATTTTTTTTCTGTAAGCTGCTAGAGTTGCCGTGAACGCGTAGGCAACTATATAAATTTTCTAAAATAAAATTAAAAAAAAATATTTTAGGGGCACAGATTCACTTAACAACCAGGTTACTAACATCAACTTCAGTGATTCAACTGTGGCAAAAAAAGCTATAAAATGGGACAAAACCCATTTAGCAACTCTCACTTAACAGCAGAAATTTTGTGCTAGATTATGGTCATAAGGACTACCTGTACTAAATTCATATCCAATGATCACTGCTGCCTACTGTTTAGACAGGAGGAGGCAGTTAGGAGAATAGAGACAAAATGAATGAAATAGCAGAGTAGCACAGAGTAAACTGTAAGCAGGACTGTGGAAATGGCTTTATAGTAGAGATGAACAACCAATATGTTGCAAAAATGTTGTCCTTCCTTCAATGAATTAGACTATTACCTATCCATGCCCAACAATATGGTCTCCCTTAAGAACATGCTGGATGGTTATTCAGGCTCTTTGGTAATTGCTAGGTCAGGGAAAAGAGATGGAATCATATCCTACCTTCAAGGTTAGGTTGAAAAGTATGTTTATGAGGGTAAGACTCTTTTGAAAAGAGCAACTAAGGTCCCCAGGTCATCAGGGACTTAGCAGAAGTATCACTTCCCTTGGCAATATTTAAAAAAGGTGGCAACCCTTGTATCCTATTTCAGTTATTGCAAATGGTGTGTTGCTTTAACTTTTGTAGAGATGTTCTCACTTGCTGAAATCTCTATCATTTCACTTTGTTAGGATGATGGCCCAGAAAAATGCAGCTTTTAGAATGTACTTGTTGAAAGTGAGGAGAAAAAAAGATAATTACATTAGAAAGGAATGAGATTTACTGAAGGATGATACAGTGAATGTGGACTCAGCATGTAAGGGGTTTCAGTTTCCTTAAAATAGAAACAAGAAAAAAAAAAGTAGAAGACAGATTTATACAAGAAAAATGCTTGGATGAGCAATCTAATAAGTTAGAAAATTAGTTTATAGGATTTTAATAGGATCTGATAAAATGGAGTAGAATATGCACACACATTAACATCCTAAGCTGTTAATTGATGGTTTAAATATTCATGTGCAAAAAAACCTGGTATCTGTGATTTATTCTGATCCTCAGTTTCCTCTTATAAAGCAATCAACTTAAATTTGCTTGATTGTACCCTATTATACAAGACATAGAACCATAACTTACTGAGTTCAAAGGGATTTATTCCCAGCTCTGTATGTGTATGTGTGTGTAATGAGAGAGATAGCTACAATTTAACTTTTGCAAAGCCACACACAAGTCAACCTATCTCACATTTACATTGCTGTGAGGACTGTTTTTGATTGGTTATCAAAAATATATTTTAAAGGGCAATCAGGGTAACACAGCTGAGGTCTAAAATAGCTTTAACTGGAACTCTTTGAAGCCAAGCTATACAAATATGACACAAGACTAAGGTTAGAAATCCAGATGACCACTAGATGTCAGTAACAAAAACCTTGGAAGTTTCTGTATCTCATGGCTGCCATCCAGTGACCATATGCATTTTTTAAAGTCATATCAGGTACAGGAATGTTCAGTCTATATTTTTCAATCCAGTGAAATTACTACCTGAGGGAAAATTAGAAGTTACAGGTATCATTTTAACTAGAAAATGGTGCAGAAAAGGGGTAATTTCCCTTCACTCCAGCCTGACCTCTGTTGAAATGGGACTTTTTTTTAACCCATTGAAAACATTTTTAAATGCATAATATTTAGAAAATAATTTGTCCAATTTCTGCATAGGCCATTTGCCATTTCCATCTAGAAAAAGAATGTGGCCAAGGAGCCAATTCTATCACATCAACACCTTGCCACAATATAGGGTTTCTCTAATTGGACCAGCTGAGAATGCTTCAGGATGATACTTGATGACATGACTTTGAGGGCAATAGGTCCTCTTGATGTTCATTGTCTTCTTGCAACTGGGCACCAAAACTAATTTGAGATGACAAGTATAATTCATTCAAGGCTAATTCTCTAACATCTAGTAAAAGCTGAAATTTGCCCTAAGATCAGTTTCTTGTACAAGAAGAGATACACTAGATATGTCCAAAGGTTAATATGTTCCCTCAGTACAGTAGCCAGTCAAACACTTGCTGGAAATCTATAAACAAATTATGAACTTTATAATCCGATGCACATTGTCTTACCCAGCAACTGGTACTAAGACTGACAGTTTCTAGATGTTGCAGGCAATACCATGTTTCCCTGAAAATAATACCTGGTCTTATTTTCTTTTTGGCCCCAAAATAAGCACTAGGTCTTATTTTTTTGGGATGTCTTACCTACTTACCTTAGGACCACCGCAGCCACACCTCTTATGCCCCGACACCTGTTGCACCGCTGCTCAACTTCTTCAGCAGCCGATTGGCTACTTGGCTATGTGAGTCATTGGGCCGGTGTTGCCACTCGTGGCAGGAGTCTGCATGCCATGTTGTGCTATTGCTCATGTCAGTGACGGCACCAGCGCAATGAGCCTTGTGGCATTCTGCCGCAAGCGGTGGCACTGATGTGATGAGCCATGCAGCCATGACCTGATGCAAGTGGTGGCACCTATGCGATGTGCTATGTGGCATCTGCCCATGACCAGCTGCAAGTGGCTGCAGAAGAAGTTGGGCAGCGGTGCAACAGGTGTCAGGGCATGGGAGGCCTGGTTGAGGCAGTCCTAAGGTAAGCGGGTGCGGGGCATGTGGGGCAGCTCCTCCCTCCCAGCTTGATTTTTACATCTGTGTCTTGCCCCACCTCATACAATCAGACTGTGGGCAGGGCTTAAGTAGGGCTTGTTTTTGGGGTAAGGTCTATATTAGGAGCAGGCGTGAAAATTGGGCTAGGGCTTGTTTTTGGGGTAGGTTGTATTTTTGGGGAAACATGGCATATACCTAATGATTATTAGCCATTGATTGCCATCAAGAACATGAGTCTTATTTTAAAATTGTCTAGCTTGGTAATCAATTCTCTTTTCTGCAATAATAAATATCATATTCCTTTAGAACAGAAATGGTTTCCTGCAGTCATAATCTGCTTTTATGCAGTGTTAAAAGAAATTATGACTACTTTTTCTAAAAACATCCCAAGGCAATTTATCTGAAAATTGATTCATACCATACCATACAACATATTACTATTTTAAAAATATGGTGTTAATTTCTCAGATTTGTAAATAGGAAATATGAAGACTGACTGACAATTAATACTTCTGAATTAATTTAACCAATGTTTCTACCTTTTCAGCTTTATCTTTTGCTCATGAGAAGCCTTTCTGACAGCAAAAGGAATGGCAGGTCACTATTGGTTGCCACTATGTTTCTCCCCCCCCCCCCGTTCTCATACTCAAACTTGGAATTTTTTTACATATTGCAGCTGCTTCTTTCCCAAATTCTATCCCCTGACTCATTAGTTGAGCTATTTAATGCTGGTTAAATGACCACCTAGATTCAACTGGTCTAGCAAGAATGGCACTCCAGCTTGTAGTTCATATGTGAACTAGACAATCCATGACTTGTTTGGTCAATCTTCTTTCCATATAGACTTGCACTGCTTCCCCTCCCCTCATGACCCTCAGGAGATTCCCAGTGAAGCCTCATCCCCTCCTCAGCTGACCCAAGGAACTGCCTGCCACTTTGCCTGGGAAAGGAAGAACCAAGGGAGCTGCAGGCTGTGAGAAATCTACACCCTTGATTCTTGTTCTGGTGTGTTCCCAAGAGCCCCCTCCCTCCAGGGAAGAAGAGGGCTCACCCAGTGACTGCCAGTGCTCTCAAGCCAGCCCTACCTCTTCCATTGGGCTTTGCTGCCATCCAATTGGGTACGGGGCCAAAGGGAAACAAGATGGAGGTTAGGGATAAGCTTCTCCCATCTTCTTTTGTACCACACAACCTACAGGTTTCTGGGAAGTGTAGTTGGAAGATGTCGCAGTGCTGAAATGGCCACAATTTTGCCAAATTTTAATCCCAGGGAGTGATGGATTTTGGATATATTCTGTAAATTAGCCCACTTGGTGATTTGCTGAGGAACACTTGTCCCTGGCCAGTTCGCAGCACAGGACAATTAGCTGCGCATCCTGGCAGCCAATCTGCACTGCAAGGGGTGGAGCTCTGCCTTCCCCTTGGATGCACTCCCACTGGCTTCGCTTGCTGAAATGCTCAGATTCTTTCTCCGGCATCTGGGGTAGACTATGGATAGATAGGAGGGAGTAACTTTCTTTACCTTGCTGGAAAACCTTAGGAACTCTAGTTGCAACAGCTGGCAGAGGCAGCTTCAGGGACCCATCACCCCATCCACCCTTGTGCTGCCCTGAATCCTTCACCTGCTGCAGGCACCCACTCTTTCCAGACACTTCTGCTGCTGCACTGGAGTTCTAAAGAGTGGAAGAGTTTCAATGGGGACAATTAAAGTGATTGGCACATGTCTTCTTGCTCATGCCCAACCTGGACTTGCGTGCTGCAGATGCCAGCAGTTCCCTGCCTGAGACCTGCTTTTCAGCGAAGAGATTGGAGCCCCCTCACCCCAATTCTGCGCAATGTTTTCTCTCCCCCCGTGCCCCATACCATCGCCGTGCTTGGTGAGGACCTGAAAAGTTTCCCTGCAAGGCTAAGAAAGTGTCTCCCTTCTCCCCTGTCCATAGCCTGCCCCAATGGCAGAGAAGGAATTCGAGCATTTCAGGAAGGCAAGCTGGCAGGATTGCATCCAATGAGAAGTCAGAGATCCACTGCTCGGTGCATGGATTGGTTGCCTGGCAGCTAATTGTCGTCGTCCCCCGGGAACTCGTGTCCCTCCACCAATTGTCCAAGATGAGGGGGAGGGAGAGGAGCACGCGGGATGAGTGCTAGCAGTGGGTCAGCTGAGGATGAACACCCATGGTGGGTCAGCTATGGCAAGGGTGCCAGGATGAAGCCATGTGGCTGCAGTCAATTATCCTAGACCCATATCTGTCTTTTAATTATGAAGATTCAGCTAGTTACAAGACTACTATAGTAAACTTTTTATTTCATTGTTACTGAATTACAAAGGAAATTATGTTATTACAGTTTTATGAATATCTGCATAATGTCTACAAATACATTAAAACTTTTATTGTGGGGATCCTTTACCAGCATTTTTAAAAGGGATATCTGCCCTTGCTATTTTTAAAACGTGTGTTGTTTTATTGTCCCTGTCACCGTTACATGCTTGTTATTATTTTAAATTAGGACCAAATGGAGATGAAGACGTAGTTGCAGAGATCAAGGGACGATGTTTCTGTCCTTCTTTGATAACCACCCATACTTGGGAAGAATTCAGTTTTGCTGGCCACAGGATCAAGATTACAGAAGCTACAGACAGTTATGGAGCTGTGGTTTGGCCTTCGGTATTGTTGTCATGCAATATTATTGGCTTTGGTATCTGAAACAAAGTGCAGCAGCATATTCCATAGGCCTATGTCTGCCTTGGAAATAAGGCCGTAGCAGTAATTAGCTTACCTTACTTCCTTCTTGTTAATGCAGAGGGGATTGTCTTCTCTCCGTAATTCCTGAATTTCTGATTTAGTTTTGGGCTAAGAATCTATCCTGCAGTTAGCACAGGAAGCAAGCAAGTTGACTGACCAGGATGGAGTCTTGTTTTTCCTGCAGTAAGTAGTTCACTTGCGTGGCATGGGATTCCTGATCACCTATGTCCACAAGGAAAATGATTCAATATATGAAATACAGGTAGACCTTGATTATCAGATGCCTCATGCAATGGCTATTTGCAACTATAAGAGTGCAAAAAAAACCACCCCTTTGCAACCAAGGTGCATATTTATGACCTTTGCACTCTCTCTCTCTCAGTCACATGTTTCTCATTACAATCCTTTCATTCATATCTTGTGCCCGATCTGCTTTTTCTTCTTTTACCCTTCTTGCAGTGTGAGAGATTGCCTAAACAAGCAATCTCTTCTGGGCCTGACCATTTTTTTTCTCCTCCCCTTCTCACAGAGCAGAGAAATCAGAGAGGAAGGGATTAAAAAAGGAGTAAACAGGCACACAAGGGGAATCACACATCCAAAGGAATGAGTAAGAGTCAGCTGTTTTCCTAGAACATTTGCAGTTCCCAACCTCAAGCATACTAGGCAAGCAGATGATGCTAACACATTTTTTCAATGTATATTTCCCATTGTGTACCTCATTAGTCTCTTGTTGTCCCTTCCTCTTCAATGAATGTAAATATAACCATTAAATTTCTTCCTACTAATTATCTCAGTGCTGGAGTGAGCGTTCCAAACATGGGGAGAATGGGGAAAAAAGGAAAGCACAGTTGTGTCATGTGATTTTCCATGTCGCAACTGTATCACAGAATTGCTGATCCCCACTCTGATTGCTAAACAAGCACTACATGTATTTGGATTTTTTGTGTAAAATTTGAAAAACATAATGCTTGAAAATATAAATGTGGAAAGTTCACACACAGTGGAATATTAAGGTTAGGACTTCCACATCTCTATTCTTGGACAGATTTAATATTCACGGATCAAAAGGAAATCTTTTGACAATGTAATTTATCAGATGTCAGAAGCATGAAATTATCTTAGATTTATTAAAACCATAGCCCACCTCTCTTTTATCAGTAATGCTCCTAGGCAGTTTCAGTCCAGATTCTCAACGTATTTTATTTGCTCTACATTGCTCTTTATGACCATTGCCTATATTTCAAATTTAAAAATACGCCATTCCTATGTTGCATTTTCAGAAGCATTTAAGCATCAATCATTCATTAGATGATACTTAATTCTGTTGTAACATCCAAATCTCACTGTCTGAGTGCTCCTTTTGGGTTGGACCTCCCCTCCTCTGGCCTGTTTGACTCTGTCCACTTCTCCTTTTGGCTCTTGAGGTTTCAATTTTTCCTGGATATTTTCCTTGTTGGTTAATATCCACCAGCTTTTCCCTATCTTTCCATTGACATAATCTCTTCTCTTCTCTTCTCTTCTCTTCTCTTCTCTTCTCTTCTCTTCTCTTCTCTTCTCTTCTCTTCTCTTCTCT
>JANHFL010009482.1:126055-137372 GCA_032468155.1 Oxyrhabdium leporinum | reverse complement strand
TTCTCTTCTCTTCTCTTCTCTTCTCTTCTCTTCTCTTCTCTTCTCTTCCCTTCCCTTCCCTTCCCTTCCCTTCCCTCTCCCCTCCACTCCCCTTCCCTTACCCTCCCCTCCCCTACTCTACCCTACCTTATTGTTTTTATTATTGTTTATCCATACTTCCAAATACACTTGCAAGGATGGAGCCCCAGCTGAGCAGAATGCCATAGGGAGAGAAGCGTTGTATTCCACCCCACTCCTTGTCTCTTATTTACTCTCAAATAGCCTTTTTCCTTGTCTTATTCTCCTTTCTAAACTCTCCCTTTCTAGAGTAACCTTCTAGACTTCTAGACTTCTTCAGTTCTTCTCCAGTTCCAGCTTTTCAGCTCATTGTTACTAATTTTCTAATTGCTGAACATTTTTTATGCTAGTTTACCCTTTGGGACAACTAGCTTCCTTATCAAGAAGTTTCCAATTCTGTATTCTTTCACTGTCTCCAAGTTGTCCAACTGTTTGTTCGCAGCAAAAGTTCATTTCCTCTTAGTCTCATCTTCTATTTGCTTTTTCTAAAAGTTTTTATCCCCATTTGGTTCCAACTTCCTCCAGTTACAGCCCTTTGCAACTAGATAATATCATTTTCTACCAGTTTGCTCCAAATATTAACTTCAGCACATCATTCTCTGATTGTAAAAGCAGGGGTCAAGAGCACATGGAGACATACAAACCCAGGGCTTTCAATAGACATTTGGTTCATTACTCCGGAAATTCAACCTGATTTAGATAGGCCTTTGTTCCAATCCTGCACAAACAACTTGTGTAATGGGTTTGTATGATCCTAAACATTTTATTAAAGAAGATATCAGAATCTGAAAACATTGTACTGTGTGACATTTATATTGTAATTTAAAAATGTTAGCTATCAAGGGTAAAAGGTGTTATTTCAAAGCAAATTTCATCTGCCAATTACTAAAGTTTACAATTGAAACAAAGAGATGAAAAAAGAATGAAACAAAAATAGTAGCAATTAGCTTATTAGCAGTTGGCTAAGACATTTGATCCTGGTAGTTATTCATGTGTGCTTTGCTGCCCATGATTCAGCTAGATGGAATGATAATGGATGGAGACAGTTCCATTGTCTTGTAGAAATTAGTGGCTAGCATTGCATATTATTTAAAGAAAAAGGAGAAAAATAAATCTCAAGAAATGCAGTTTTAAATCCCTCACATGGTATGCATGTTGTGCCCCTTTTAATTCTAAGCACTATATTGTTCCTAAATATTATGGAGATTCTCAGTCATCCAGTTCATGGATGTCCCAAAGGTGCTTTTTCAAGAGACAACTGGACTTTCTGGTTTTTTTTTTTTTTCTTTGAAGACGTTTTGCTTCTCATCCAAGAAGCTTCTTCAGCTTTGGATGAGAAGTGAAATACATTGTTCCTAGTTTCTATTTTTGGCTGTAGAATGCCAGCTATCCAGAATGGCACCAATAATAATGTTGGCAAGGCTTAAAATAGACAGTCAGGAATTAATTGCATGGGGCTAGAAGACCCTTTGCTAAACAGGCAAGATAAACTCCCCTTGTAATTAATTGTGGAAGACAATACAGGAGTTTTACAGTTTACAGCAGAGGAAGTTAATCTATTGGCCTTCTTATGTTTTGGGCTGCAAATCTCACCCTCCCCTGGCATGTTGATTAAGATATAATGGAGCATTATAATCCAAATAATCTGAAAAACCCTAGATTAGCCAATTGTCTAAAATCATAAAACATAAACATAAAGCAACCTTGAACTTCTGAGTATTTCTCTAACTTCCTAAGATTCATGCTTTTCATACATATTTTTTGTGTCAAGAGATACTATTGTTCATATAAACTAAAGTTTCTCCTATTTGTTACTTTATAGTAATTAAAAGGTGGCCTTGTGGAGCTAAAGGCATTGTTTCATTATTCTTTTTAGAATTGCCAATTGCCAATTTATTCTTATTCGAATTTGACAATTTGTTCTTTTTCATTCTCAGGCTCTTGTTCTCTGCTATTTTTTGGAAACAAATGTGAAGCTTTGTAACTTGGTTGACAAAAGTGTTATTGAAATTGGAGCTGGAACAGGCCTTGTGTCTATAGTAGCCAGCTTGCTAGGTAAGTGGTAGTATCTCCTGCTGTGCCTTCCGGTTTAAAAATAGCACATGTGATACTGGTATCTTGAAGGACATAAACAGGTGGAAAAACAGGTGCAAAATCGATTTGTTCTCAGGGTAAAGCCTCCTTGAACAAGATACCAATCTTGAAATTAGTATTTGTGGGGTTCATCAGTTTCTAAAGTAAACTGCTTAGGTGTTTGTACTTGGGCTGATGTGGATCAAAATCTAGTATGGGGAGCAATGGGCTTTATTCCCATGAACCTCTCCCATGGACCTCACTGCAGCCCTGTTTAAACACCTTGGATAGTAGCTGTTTAGTCCCGTTACATGGAAGAGCCTGTAGTAAATGGTCTGAAGTTATCTAGTGAGTTTCCTGACTAGTTTGGCAATGTGACCATAAGCCCATATTGATTCATTGAGCCTACAAACTTAATGTACAGTTGTGGAGTGTCACATTATCAGAGTGTCTTTCTGCTCAAGTTTGCTCTGCTTACAGTTGTAAGCTAAATAAATATTACAAAACTATTATCCAAAATTGACCTGGAATTTCATCAAGTAAAGAATTGGAGAACACATAAGAATACTGTATTTCCTGCAATGGGCGACAGTTCATCATTTTTACTTATGCCACAGGGAATTATAAAAAGAATTTGCACTAGTTTCGTCAACTCTCCTCCATAAATAATGTCATTGTGGTCCCTTTTGTCACAGGTGCACGTGTGATTTCCACTGACTTGCCTGAAGTGCTAGGAAACCTTCAGTACAATGTTCTCAGAAACACAAAATTGAAATGCAAACATGAGCCTCAGGTGAAAGCTTTGGTCTGGGGGGTGGACCTGCAGAAGAATTTCCCCAGATCTTCATCTCAGTTTGACTACATATTGGCTGCTGATGTTGTATACAACCACCCTTACCTGGAGGAGCTGCTTCTAACCTTTGATCATTTGTGTATGGAAAATACCACCATCATCTGGGCCATGCGGTTCAGACTGGAAAGTGAAAACTGGTTTGTGGACCACTTCAAAAAACTGTTCCATCTGGAAATGATTTCTGATTTTCCTAGTTTAAATATAACCCTGTTTAGAGCAAAGAGGAGGCCAAAAGAACTCCATTGAGTGCATCCTGCCTGTTGGTCGTTAATAATTAGCCAGTTTAATAGAAAAAAATAGAATTATTTATTGGCCAAGTGTGAATTTTTCTCTGGTTCATAAGCTCTCATTGTACATACAAGCAACAAGTGATAAATCAGGATCATAAATCATAAAATACAATCATAAATCATAAGATACAACATCCTGTGATAGTGTTAGGTTATTAAATAAACAATCAACGTAAATCAGATACAAACAACAAAGTTATAAGAAGCTAAGGAAATATGTAATAGGATCAAAATGAAGCAAGCTAATTTGCTTGATTTTCCAGTTCTGAATGTGCAAAGTTGCTGGAGTGCTCAAATATTTTATTTCTTATCAACATTTCAGTTCAACAACAGATTCAGGCTACTGTGATGATTAATATAAAACTAAAATTCAGTTGCATGCTTTTATATGGGCAAGTTATGAGCTTCCGGGTTAACCCTACATTCTCAATTGACATTTTGATTACTTCAAGGGTGGCAGGTTAACCTGCTGTGATAAAGTAGAGAGAGGTGGTTGCTTCAGGTAACACATATTGTGGGTGCAGGAAGGTGGGTGACATGGTAGGGTATAGAGCTGTGTGTCTTTAGTTCTGATAAATTACTATTCCGTTGATAATGCCTAAGGAAGACTCAACTGCCTGCCTTATCAAGTTTTATTTATTTATTAAATTTATACGCAAAGCTTGTCATGCTTTCTGGAAAGTAGTAGTAGGTAATGGCTAATTCCCATTAAGTAATAACCAGGACTTAATTTTAATAGTTGCAATAGTTATAGTGGCTGTCAGGAATTGGGATGTATTAAAAAAAATGAACACCCTTCTAAAGTTTCATGTTTGCTTTAATAAAGGGATGCTTTTTAATTATCAGATTGGCTCCTATTGTTCTGATTAACATTTTCATCTTCTTCAGACTCATCATTAAAATGAGGACACAGGTAGGTTCAGAACAATGAACAAGCCACAATATTAGAACATAGAATAAAAAATTGGAAGAGACCTTGGAGGTCTTCTAATCCAACTTTGCTTGAACAGGAGACTCTGTATCATTTCAGACAAATGGGTGTCCAGTCTCTTTTTGAAAGCTTTCAGTGATGGAGTATCCACAATTTCTGAAGGCAAGTTATTCCATTGGTTAATTGCTCTCACCGTTAGGAAATTTCTCCTTAGTTCTAGGTTGCTTCTCTCCTACGTTGGAGTAAACATCACTATCTTTAAATAAAAAAAGTTATTTTTTACAGAACTCAAAAGTTAAAATGAGACATTTTTCTATTCTGATATGTTTTGCTGGATACAGGTAGTCCTCAACTTACAACCACAATTGGGACTGGAACCTCTGTCGCTAAGTAGTGCAATTGTTCTGTGAGCCACACCAGGTTTTATGATCTTTTTGCCATAGCGTTAAGGAAATCTGGCTTCCCCCATTGATTTTGCTTGTCGGACACCCCTAGGAAGTCTGAAAATGGTGGTGATCACATGACCACAGGAAGCTGCAACCATTGTAAATACATGCTGGTTGCCAATATCCAAATCAGGATCACAGGATCACAGGGATAGTGCAGCAGCCATAAGTGCAAGAACCTGTAATAAATCACTTTTTTTTAGAGCTACTGAAACTTCAAATAGTCACTAAATAACGGTCGTAAGTCAAGACGTACCTGAAGCCAAGCCAAGAGGTATAACTCCTGAATTGTTAGGAACAATGAATAAATAATTTGAATAGCAGACCTTGAAATCTTTCAGTCTCATTCTGTGACTCTCTTTCATATCTAAAGAATGATATGAGTAACAATAGTATTTCTGAGGAACAATAAATACAATTTTAGTAGTACTACATAGAGTGGTATTGTTTCTTAGGACATGTGACAAGACTCACAAGCATTATAAACAGACATTATAACAATTCTCCACAGAGAAGGCACAAATAAAACGTTTAGGCAAGCATCTGATGGATGTCCCAGGCTCTGGTTTTGTTGTTGACAGCTAATTCAGCTTTGAAGTTATTTCAATGCATTGCTTGGACCCCACATTTCTACCAAAAAACTAATCTGTAATAAAATCTATTCCTTAAGAATGAAAGTTAAGACAACCAGAAAATGTTTCTTGATAATATAATTTGTTATTTTAATAGGGATGTGTCAAGATAGACCTTCTTCCACATTCTGGATCTTTACAGCTCTATTTGCCAAGACTTTTTGATCTTGTGCCATGACATCTAGCCAATCCTGGTCAAATAGGACATGCTGTACTAGTTCATGTATGATTTGAAATGAGTTTCAGGGGTGTCTGCTTCATGCTTTGATAGCATGGCCATAGCTATCATTTTGCATTTTTGATTCCCCTGGGGTGGGCTTATAACCAAGAGCAGCCTATCATGCTACTTCTGACTAGGACCCCACACATCTCCCGATTTTACATGTCTTAACTCAGCTATTGCGTGGCAGGAGCCTCAGAAGTAGGTTTTGTCTTTATTAGAACCTTTAGCTCAGACAAGAGTGATGCCAAATGAAACGGAGGATTGCCCACATCCAATGTGAATGTGCCTCTTCTATTCAGAGTGATTCAGACCTATAGTTTTTAATTTTCTCCCTAATCTTTCCACAAATGAACATGCACTTTACACAGTATGACCCAAACTTGACACTGAGCAGCTGTCAAGGGATTAATACAGCTACTAGCTCTGGCTTGAGAACTGTTGGTTCTTAACTTACATCTTAGCCACTGTATTCTCCATCCCTTGCTGGGGCTTGTTCATAAAGACTGATTGCTGTCTCTGGAACAAGACAGCAATTATTTGAAGGCAGGAACTGAGGAAAAACATGTTTCTCACATTTACTCATTGCCCTCTCATCAAATTCAACTATGGAGTGTGCTTTCTTCCTGACTGAAAGTTTTATTTTTCTTTTACATTGGCTTGAACATATTTGTCTGTTTTTGATGGGATCCTTTATGGAATAATAGCCAGCAGCCTCTTGGCTACTTTGCATATGAAAGCAAATGTATCTTGACCTTTGCTCTTGGATGGGTTGCACTGCCCCAGATGAAACTGGGGCGTAATCTAGGGAGTCCTCCTGGACTCATGACTCCTGCTTGAGGAGTCATGACTAGGAAGGCCTTTGTTCAACTTCAGGTATGCCCCTTCCTGATTTGAGAAGCCATCCTTTCAATCACTCATGCCCATCTCTTGGAGGGATTACTGCAATGCATTCTATGTGAGGCTATCCTTGAAGACTATCCAGGAGCTACAACTGGTGCAGAATGTAGTGGCATGAACAGTTCTGGGCATTCCTAGGTTGTTGGGTGCCAATCTGTTTCCAGATCCAATTCAAGGTATTGCTTATCGCTTTTAAGGCCCCTCAGATTTAGGTTACCCAAGGAATCACCTCATCCCAATTACATTGACCAAGTCCACCCAGGCAGGCAGGGAGGGCATGCTGTGGATTCCGCTGGTTAAAGAATTACCTACTTACATACTAGGGGAGTTCTTCACATTTAGCCAAGTAAGTTCCAGTAAGTGAAAGATCTGTTTCCTCATCCTTGCCTATTCTTCCTAGATTTCTTCCTTTTGTCTCCCATGAAGAACCGAAGGGTGCATAGGCCTGAAGCTGAACTGATCACTTTGCATTGTACTTTAGTGAGCTGACATTGTTATAATCATCAACTGTGAGAAGAAATCTTCAAAGAGGCACTCAATACATTAAACAAGGGGAGGTCAGTTGGCAATGGCTGTTCATTGGGAAAAGGAACAAATCACCAATTTGAAGTCAGAGCAAGTTTTCAAGCTTGGGAGCACTCTGCTGGGAGACTACTTAAAAAGCTGAAGGTCAAGGATCTTGGGATAGGAATGGCATGGAATCACTTTATACAAAATGCAATAGAGTGGCCTGATTCCTTTGGAAGGAAGGATTTGAAATTACTCCAAAGGCTGTCTGGAACTAGTTAAGAAGCTCAAGTTTTTTACCCTTGTCTTGAAAGCCAGGATAATGACCTATCGTAATAATCTTGCAATCATAAGTGCAAGTTTGCAGTCTTGTAATCATAAGAGCTAGTTTGGTCTAGTGGTTAAGGCAACAGGCTAGAAGCCACAAGATGTGAGTTCTAGTCCTGCCTTAGACATGAGAGTTGACTGGGTGGTTATCAGCCAGTTACTCACTCTCAGCATAACTCACCTGGTGGTTGTAGTGGGGAAAATAGGAGGCAGGAGTATTGTGTGTGTTCACAACCTTGAATTTGATTTTGTGCACTTGTGTTTGGGATGACCGTAAGGGCAGTATGGCTACATCTGGTCATTCTCTCCCATTTAGCACCACCCAGGGATCATATGTAGCCTAAGGAATGCTACGGATCTCTGCCCTATTTCAGCGGAGATGGAAAGATCCCTTGTTGCAGTTGTGGTGCTGATACTCAAACCATTAAACATATTATGCAAGATTGATCCCTAGATCTGCATGAAGAAAATGTCAGAGGCGATCGCCCAAATGGCAGAATTGGACATTCAGTTATGAGGCCACTGCCATACCTCCATAGACATTTTACTTATAATTATGTAGGCTGTGTATATATGTCTACTTCTCTTCTGCCATGTTCTCTTCATATGCTAAATAAATAAACCACCTTGAATTATTTATACAAATAATAAAGATGGGATATAGATCAATTACCATTTTCCTGTTGGATAGAGTCCGTCAGTTTATTGGGAAGCAGGTTTGTATGTTCCATATGCATACTTATATGGTGAGTATTTGCACTGATGATAGTCAGAGGAATTGTTGAAAAATTACTTCCATTTATTTGGATTGATTCAGGCTATTTTCTCTTCTTAATTCACTCCTAACTGACTTTGCTGACAGAAGAACAAGAACTCAATATCTGAAGTAGCTGAACTACACCCACAATGATTTTTGAAACTCATTGTGTCCATACTGACATGGAGTGGGGGTCTTTTTGTTGTCATTCTTTCCGGCAATGATAATTATCATTATGCACATTCTGTTCAATTGTTTCCACTTGAGGGGCTCTTCCCTATGGCTGCATTCATATTTGTGCCTCTTGTCCTTGTTTTGGCAGAAAAGTATGCCTTCATAAGTGAGCTCCATTCTGCACGAGTGATGAGGCTGGTGAGTGGGGAAAAAGCAAAGGGGTGGACTCTCCTGGCTGCTTTTTCCTCATGCGTAGCATCACTCGACAGCAGGAAAAACAGCCAACAATCACTGTCACACATCTGTGATGGATGTGCTTGGGTGATTATGGGTGGGTGCCCAAGAGGAGGGATTTAGCTGCTTTTCAAGTTTCTGAGTATCAAATTGCTGGTGATGGGTGAAACTAGATAGAATCTCCTGTTACATGTCCTGTTTGTCCTGCATCTTTACTTTACTTTACCAATTTGTGCCAGGCTACTTTTGAACACAGTTAAGTGGTTTTCCAGAAGACTGTTATGCTCATGTCCAGAAATAGCCCAAGTGACAGTTTACAGATACACTGGAAGGGTTGTGAGGTGCTTTGGATTCTCTGTTTCTATTTCTTCCCACATCTTTCTTCTGTGCCAGTGACCTGCCACTCAGACTAAAGGAGGGAAGGGGCTCTTGTCATTCCAATTTCCATGTACCCTAAACTGGTAACGTTCTCAAGGGAATGGCATGATGGACAATGAGTGGCTTTAGCTAAAGGTTGGACTAGAAGACCTCCAAGGTCCCTTCCAACTCTTTTATTTTATATTCTGAATGTTGCATAATATAAATTACATCAGGACAAGGGGAAGAACACTACTTTAAAAACTAGAACAGCAATTTAGGGTGCCTCCATTGGCCAGGGAGGTGGCATTAGGGATGAAATGGAGGCATGCCCTGGAATTTCCACTGTGTTTCCTTTCACTTGCTATTTGGAAAATTTTAACAACCCCACTCTCTGTCTTCCTGTCTTAAGTTCAAACTGTTAGAGTTAGTATCTAGGTGTATGCAGTAAGATGGAGTCATTTTTCTCTTTATAACATGTCTCTTGCCTTTCTCTATATGTGTTAAAAATAAACCTACAAAGTTTTTGAACTTGGATAGATGTTTAAGCTAATTATTCTTCATTTGTTTTTGAACTTGGATGATTGTTGCTAATTATTTCCTATTTTAGAAGCAATTATTCTTCAAGGAGTAAAACACAGGGCATAAAGATGCTGTGTGCATGATACATTTCTCTAAAAAATAGCTCAGTCTGGCATCTTTTGACACATATGTGAGCTCAACAGCAATAAATAGAGAAAAAGTTTCTTGTGTCTTCATCTTCTATCCATAGATTCTTTTTCAAAATGCTTGGAAAGGGTGTTGTGTGTGTAATTTTTGGATTAATGTTCAACATTCAGATTAGCGTGTTGTATGTATGAAAGTGGTAATGAATGAATGAGTGAGAAAATGAAGAAAAAAGGTAGTTTTTTATTGCTTTCAATCTCATATTGTGATTTCTCTGCCCATGTAGAGTTCACATATACAATCTGGGTAACAACCTGCTAATGTCACTTTATCAAGTTTTGCAGACATCCTTCTATTAAGCATAGTTAGAGATGGTTTGTCTTCCACACAAGCTAGGATGCTGCATTTTCATATGGAAGGTAGCGCACATCCAATGAGAGTCATATAGTTCTTTCAAGAATAATAGTTATCTGGGAAGGATACCATCTTGCTCCAGAAATAGAACTTCTACCATGTAGAAGACCCAACTAAGGTAAATGAAGTAAAACAATGTCTCATAGTATGGAGGAGATATGAAGACCATTGTAGTTGGCCGTCTTAATTTGATGAGAATTTAGAATGCAGTAGACTTAAAATTTATTTTCAAAATAATTTTATTAAGACCTTTAATTATAATAGTAAATTTAGAGAAAGAAAAGACAATGGATAGAATAAAAAATGAATGAATGAATGAATGAATGAATGAGTGAATGAATGAATGAATGAATATATATATGTATGTATGTATGTATGTATGTCTAGCTTTCAACATAACAAATATAAACAAATTTAATAACTCTTCACATCTATGAGATTAAATAAATATATCTTCATCTCCTCTCCCTTCCTTTATGTATAAACAAATTGATAAAACATCAACTTTCAATCCTGGTGTCAGCAAAAAGTCCATAAAGTGTTGCCAGAACTTTAAATAAGGTTGTATTTTAACTTGATCAAATAAACCAACTTGATATTCTTTCATTTTACTTCTAATAGTCTTAATCTTTAATTGAATTAAATATTCCAATAGGGTTTGATTTCTTTTGAATTCTAATCTATTGCACAGATTTTTCCAAGGCATTAACAAGCTTCTTTTGCACATCCAATATGAAAGCGCTTTCCAGATCATTCTGGTTTATCATTCGTATTTCTCTTTTAATTTTTAAAACTTTAGCCAGTTTCCTTTGTACATCCAGTAAAGTGTTCTTTTTCAAATCATTCTCTTGGCCTGTCATTTCTAGTTCCATGTTTGATATTTTCTCTGTCTTGTCAAATAAAATTTGTTCTGCATTTATCTTTCCATCATTAACGTCTTTTAGACATGCTGTATCCATACTACTAGATATCATTACTGACAATATTGATATCATAGTTACTAATTCCTGCTTCATTCTTGAAAGATCTCCTTTAATATTTCCAGAGTTATAATGTTTAATGTTATTTTGTGCATTTCAGCAATTGATATCAAGAGCTGTCTGTGGTTCACCATACCTTTTCCAGAGGTTCAGCAATGGATTTAATATTTTTAACCAACTGAATTAAAGCAAAAGAAGAAAATTAAATTAAAAGCAAATAATATAATGGGTCTTTAATAGGAGGAAAGAAGAGAACAGACCCTGTTTCCCGGACATTTTTTTATAATCATCCCTCCCTATGAGTCACAGTTAACTCCTGTAAGTATATTAGTAACTGGCACTTAGGAAATTGTGGTCTGGGATATTTTCACTAGGATGGACTGACTTTAAGACAGGGAGAATATAGGGTTAGGGTCAAGAGGAAAGGTGAAATATCTTAGGAAACATTCACTGAATTTTTTCTTTCTTTTTTTTTTTTTTTATTGAAAAAGTTTTATAC
>JANHFL010009482.1:110938-125769 GCA_032468155.1 Oxyrhabdium leporinum | reverse complement strand
TGCAAGTTTGACAGAGTCCAGGACGGACCGCTTCGAAGAAGACAGCCTTCGGCCCTGCAAATTCAAACCGGAAGTCTCACATTCACTGAATTTTGATGTCAGCGATGCTGGATCAGCTTCTGGTTCAGATTATTAAGTGTTTTAAAGTAATTCAAAACATCTGTGTGATTTGGTGGCAAATTATGAAGGAAAATCTGGAAGCATATCTTTGACATTGAAACCACTGCATACTCTATGATGGAAAGTCAAGAGAATGCTATAAAACCCATCAAACATCAAGTTGAAGATAGATGGTGTCCTTGTTGTCATTATAGGAGCTAATACTTGGCAGAAGTGGTTCATGACAAAACAGTGACAAGGGGAAATGAATTATCTGAAACATATACTTTCTGTGTAGATTAGTCTTATGGCATGAGATACTGTTTGAAATAAATGTAAGCAGGAGACTGCAAGGTGTTGACCTTGATATATCTGAAATAACGGAACAATTGGAGAAAGCAAAGTCATACTGGTACTCCTTATTCTTACAGCCTTCCTCTCCTGGTTCTTGTCCCACCTCCGAATACTCAAGATTTTGTCTCTTAAAACAGTGCTAGATAAAAATAATCACAAAATAATGCACTCGCTATGATATTTTTTTCCCTTCATTTTTCTGAGCAGTGAAGTAAGACTTGACATTTAGTCATTGTTTTATATTCAGAGGCCCCACAAAATGTGAGAGTTATAATTCCTTATCTTATAAGGAAACTGGCATTTAATATATGTGCACAAGAAAGATGATTGACCTCTCTCAACATCCTTTTGTGGTTTCATGCATATATTTAATACTTCCTAGAAGAGTTACCAGTGGGGAATGTAGGTTTATCAAGCTGAAGTTAATAACACAACTACATTCCAGAGTGACACAGAGGGCATAGTCAGCCTTTGCGATCATGGGTCCAACCCTGGAATTTCATGAAGGTTTTTGCAGGCAAGATGGCAGGAAAAGCATTGCTTTGATTATTCAGATAAAGATTCCAGCATCAACTGTGCATGCAAGAAAACTTATATTTTCCATTTAGTTGCCTGAAAGTTTTTGAACAAGGCATGCTAAATGGTTCTTGCTCCACTGTTGATTTGATAGTGGTAGTGGAATGATTCCTTGAGAAGAGTAGAACAGGAAAAAGGCAGTACTTTCAAAATTTGGGCCCAAGTAAGATTACATGTATCATTTCAAATCCCTGCTCCAAGAGCAAAAATATTGAAGGTTGGTCTTGACTGAGAATCTGAAATTTCCGCAACATGTCTCTCCCATTTCCCTTTATCCTTAGATCTTAGTAGACCTGCTATCAGATTCCACCACATTTTAAAACTGCTGTATTATATCTATAAAAGCATTAGCGTTTAACAACAATTCTATGCAGATACAGAAAATCCTCGGTTTATGTCCATTTTTTTGTTCAAACTTGCATTAGTATTGATACTTATAACTGGTTGTATAACTATTGCAGCATCCTTGTGGTCACATGATCACAAGCTTGGCATTCGGTGCCTGGATCATGATTACAATGTTGCAGTGAGCTGCAGTCAAATGATTGAGATTTCTGATGTTCTCTGCTGGCTTTCCATAAGCAAAGTTAATTGGGAAACCTTCAGGAAGTCAGAAGTTATGATTGTGTGAGGTCCTCACTTAACAATGGCAATCGGAACTGCTGGAACTGCTATTGTTAAGTGTCACAGTCATATGACATTGCACTGTATGACCATGTCATTTACAATGGATCATTAACCAGAACTACCTGCAAAATTGAAATTTAATCATGCATATTTCTTGATTCAAGTTAGTTTTCTTCAGTAATATTCCACTCTTTACACTCCAAGCATTTTTTGAATATTGATTTTGCCGCTACATGAGCAGCATATGGAAGCCACAGAGAAGACGATTCCATAATGGGATGGTGACGTTGTGCTTAATGGTTGTTTGCAGAAGACTGTGCAGGTAGACAGTTGTGATTATGTTGAGAAAAAGAACATCCTCTGCTTAAAATGCAACTAATAAAAAGACCACCTTTGCCTGATTTCCCTTCTTACAGTCAGTGCTGGACCACTTTGTTGCTCTTCTCATCATGGTTGTGGGAATGGAAGATTTTGATTTAAGGCTTAGGGACCAGTTCTAACTACACCACTACTCTCTTCTAATGTTCTGTCCTCACTACATGTTACTCTCTATGCAGCTTGCAATGCAGCTAAACCCACCTATCCTCCAATAAAAAAAAACATCATGTGCGTAGATCTAGATGCTCTATTAAAGGAACAAGATGGGTGAAACTGGGAAAAATAGAAATACATTCAGTAAGAACTCAAATACAAAATAAGCGATGTTGAGCTGCTGGTGAGCATAACAATTAAGAAATACAGATAAATCTAAAGCTTATCAGTGATGCTGTGTATATGGGATGTGGATTTTTGTCTTCAGTTGAACGTATGTCATAGATTAAGCTGGATTCTTCTTGATGCTTCTGTTTCCTTGGAATGCTAAAAGAAAATGGAATCTGGCTTTCCAGGATGCATTTGTTTTTGGAATGAGAAGTGATAGGAATGGAGATCTTAAATGGCAGGATCAGTTTCCAAATGATAAAGATTGGTATTTGGCCCTGGCCATTAGATGGGGCCAGAGGACAACCATAGTTTATACACAAATTATATGCTGGTGGCCATGACACCTAACCTTGTTCAAGGGAAGGCTAAAGGAGATTGGACTGTGTGCCAGTCCCATATTGGTGCTGAACAGAGCATGAAGATATATTCATAAATGCAAATGGAGCTCCTGTTAAAAAGTTGAAAGAACGATTTATTATATTTCCTTCTTTTTCTTTTTTACAGGTAATCTGTTTGCAACATTTCAGGGAATCCCAACAGTGGCAGATATTGGCCCGTGCTTCTAAAATTCTGCAATATATGCATAAATAATGCTTTAAAGGAAGTTTAACTAAGTTTTGGTTTGCTTAATGTAGGGTTTAAAAAATAGCATTTCTTGTTGATTTATTAAATAATAGCCTCTGAAGAAAGCTGAAAAGGCTTGATCTCAATTTCATAAAAGTATACTGTATTTGGGCACCTATTTTTTTTTGTTTTGTTCTTGTTATGTGCTGCTTGGTGAAAGTTCTGATGGGGTCTTTTTGTTTGTTTTTTTTAGTATCCAAGCAGGAAGGAAGAGTTCGGGAAGACATAGCAGCAGAATGTAGAGGGAGAGAATAAATAAGGACTTAACAAAGGAATATGACATACCAAGCTTAGAAGAGAATCACAATGTAAACAGATATTCTCCCAGGAGGATCAGCATTCTGTAGGCATGGAAGAGTTAGCAGCTGGAATTTTAACCTCACCTGCCTCCTCTCCCCTCCTTAAATTACTTAAAGGGTCCATCGTTCTTCAGTAGACTTTCTCAGACTCCTAATGTTCAATACTTTCATGAATTATTCAAACTGTGCCAAAATAAAATTAATAATAATAAAATGTTTTCATTTTAGGTAGAAGAGAGGAGAGTTACTTACTTTTACCCTCCTCCTTCAAATGAATGGGTGTTATTAAGAAGATTTATAGACAGGTGCACTGTCAGCTGTATTTTAATTAAGATATGACTGCTAACAGAGCGATTCAATAATGAGTGCTTTAAACTCAAGTCTCCCTAGTGTAAGAGATAATACAGCTAACATTTCAGCTTTGATGTAAATCCAAGATGTGGTGGATGAATCTTCTGTCTCTGGTTTCTATTCAGTATGTCACATTTTGATAATGATCAGGGCTCGGTTACTTACCACTTTAATTTGATTTTTTCTGAGCAGCCAAGGTGTTGATTTAACAAGAGTGGCCACTAGGGGACACTATGGCATTTAAGATTTTGTTAAAACATTTTGAAGGTGGTCCTTAGAAAGAAGCAGCAATAGTTGTGAAGAGAGTAAAAACAGGAACAAATTCAATAAGCAATAAGAATACGGTATTTGTCATAAACAATTATTTCTCTCATGTTACTGTGAACATGCAGGGTTTAAGGAGCTAAATATAAGCATAGACATATTTGCGTGTGCCAGCTTCACTACATTTCAATAACAGGCAAAAGAAGTAGTGACCAGATATACTGATTTGGATTGACATAAATTATAGTATTTCTCTTTTTCTCCTCCTGCCTTTCCTACAATTCCTTGCTGGGTTTCAAATATTAACAACAACAACAGCATTAGCTATTATTTCAGAAAACAAAAACTTATGTTTTTAGTTTGCTGATTTCTCTTAATAGACAGGAGAGGCTATCTGTTGAATTTATAAGGATGCACATAGAAAAGCTCCATTTTTACAACCCTGTAATCCCTTAATTCAGAGTAATGTCAGGGCGACACCTAGAAAACCATGCCTTTTAACATGGTTCCTTGTCTTTGGGAACTAATGATATTTCTTATATCAGGGGTTGCCACGAAGAAGAGGGAGTCAAGTTATTCTTCACAGCACCTGAGGGTAGGACAAGAATCAATGGATGGAAACTAATCAAGGAGAGAAGCAACGTAGAACTAAGAAGAAATTTCCTAACAGTGAAAACAATCAGTGGAACAACTTGCCCCCAGAAATTGTGAATGCTCCAACACTGGAAGTTTTAAAGAAGAGATTGGACAAACATTTGTCTGAAATGGTATAGGGTTTCCTGCCTGAGCAGCGGGTTGGACTAGAAGACCTCCAAGGTCCCTTCCAAATCTGTTATTCTGTTCTGTTCTGTTCTGTTCTGTTCTGTTCTGTTCTGTTCTTATATGGGCATTGGGTTCCAAAATCTTAGCATTTACACTTTTGTGTTCCCTAGTGATAATGGTATTTTGTCTCTTCTGTCTTAAAGTTGGCTGCTGCAACTAGTTTGCCTCTGTCGGTGAACAGAAAAGACTGACAAGAATAAAAACCTATGGTTCTTGATGTAATATAGAATATTTTTCTTCTAAAAATCTAATTAATTATATAGCAACCTGTCTGTCCGGAATTTCAGGAAAATACCCATTCCCCTGCGTTCATGAGCCTGGTCCTGACAATAAAATAAAATTGTAGTAAAGTTGTACTCAATTTATTTTTGTGTCTTAAATTTCGCCAAAGAACTGTAATCTATCAAAGTCCCAATGTTCCATCATGCTAAAAAAACCAAACAGTTTTTTTTCCTGAAGAAGGGTATGTGTGTGTATATATATCTGTTCGCTTATGTATGTATGCTTTAAAAACTTATTTAAAATCTCAGGGATTTACTTTGAATCTTAGCTAGAAACCTTCTGAATCCCACTTTTGGTATGAGTACTGTTAGTTAAAAAGTCACAGTTATAAATAATACATCTTCCTATATTTGTTAATGAGGATTCCAATTTTCAAGGTTTATGTCCTAAATAAACAGCAAGGTTTACTTTGTCCTCTTGGAAAATTTAATTTTTATTTCCAAGTCCCTTTTTTGAAATTGCTAGAAATTAAATTTCTAGATGATATGGATCTTATATACATATGCATCTTATAGGTTGAGGCCCACGAACAATAATGCACTATATGATGTGGAACCTGGTGTTGTGTGGGAGCTCTAATGGGAGTTCTTTATGAATGATTGCTGTAACATGTTACAAAAATATTCTCATTTTAATTTATGTTACAGAAAATAAATCTCTAAAATTAGTCCTGTAAAATAAACAAATGCAACTAAGAGAGGGTCAACAATAGCTGTCAGGAATGAAAAATACTATGTAGAGGACAAAAGGTTTTGAAGTTGGCTTGGTGTAAACAAGAAGTGTTTGTGTGGTCTGTGAAGTGTGGTCTGTGAAATATTACAAGCATCATTTATCAGTCAAAGTCAAATGACACACAGACTCCTGATATTAGCCCTTATTTAAACTTACCTGTGGCATGGCAGCCTGTGGCAAATTCTCAGTGTCCACTGAGGTTCACCAAAGGAATGGATTCAGGGAGTAAAAGCCGTGATTGATTGATTGATTGCCTTCCTTCCTTCCTGAGATATTGAACAGCCTTCTGTCCAGGAAGGAACTATCCAAACTACATTGTTCAGAGAATACAAACTCCTTTTTGATTCATACATTGGTTGTGGATAATTTTCTGGAAAGCTTTTTCTCAAGTTGAGACTAGGATATTTTGTAACTTTCCATTGCTTAATGTTAAATTCTGGCAAATCCAGGTCAGGTCAGGTTGCTTTCCATAGCCTGTTCTGTCTCTCTCCCTTCCCATTATTTGGAAGGGAATTAGCAGTGAAGTTTTTGCTTGTATTTTTGGCAAAGCATATTGAATATATCTGTACTGCAAAACACACATTTTATGTTCATACTGTATGTATAATAACAACAGAAAAGTGTTTTACTGAAAGCTGTTGAATTTGAGGTTGGTTGTAGCTGTTTTAGCGATGCATGACATCAGGTAGAGCAGGGGTCTCCAACTCCCAATCCATGGACTGGTACCAGTCTGCAGCCCATCAGGAACTGGTCCGCACAAGTAGCAGGCGAATGCGCAAAGTTCTATTAGCATTAGGGCTTGGGTTGCACATGCTTAACTATCCTCTCCCTTCTGCTGCTGCCCACCACCATTGCCAGTCTGGAGGTTTAAGGTTGGGGACCACTGAGGTAGAGCAGTGGTTCCTAACCTTTCTAGCTTTGAGGACCAGTGGGGGGGGGGGAAGAGAAAATGGTTCTGTGTGAATAGCAGGCATGCACGTGTGCCTGTCATTCATGCAAATGAAACTGCCACTTGTGCAGCCCGGTTCCGAATGGGCCACAACCCAGTACTGGGCTACAGCCTGAGGTTTGGGGTAGAGGGTTCCAGGTTTAGGGAAAAAAGAGAGTGTGGTTTTCATTCAGACAAGGCGTTGTTTTTTTTAAATTTTCAAGGAGAGAGATTAAACATGATGAGTGTTAAATCCTCTTTTGGGAATCAACAGGTTTTGAAAGTGTTGATTGTGCTCCTTGTGATTTTTATCAATATTAACTAGAAAGTGCCCTCCCCATCACCTCTGTGTGTAAGTTTTAAATAAGTGCATGTTTAAATGAATCTGTAAAGCCATGATTTGTTAGCAAGCATAATCTCTTTGTTTCTTCTTCTTTTACTGTATTCTAACCTATATCACAAGCAGTGGTGGAATGTAAAATTTACCACCACTGGTTCTATGGATGTGGCTTAGTGGGTGTGGTTTGGTGTGGGGTAGCACCTTGCTGGTGGGTGTGGTTTGGTGTGGGGCAGCACCTTGCTGTGAGTGACATTGAGTTGGCCATGCCCCCGCAGTCACATGACCGATGCTGCAGAGACAGGGCGATTTCCTACATATGCCGCAGCCTGTCCCTTTAAGGTACTTAACTTCGATGCTGCCCGCCATCCAGCCCCGTGCAAAGGCAGCCAAGTGGGGCCACCGCCACTACCAAAGGAAAAGGGCTGAACTCTCCGGGTCCTGGTCACTCTGCACGCTGGTCACTCTGCATGCTGAAGTCAGGTGGTGGTGGGGAGGGGGATCATAAAGGGACAGGCTACAGCGGCTGCCTTCCAAACAGCTTTGCTGTGAAGTGAGGCAGAAACATTCGGACTTGGCATCCCCTCCTTCTTGGCCTCAAACATACACACTGAGCAAACATGCACACATTTCACGGCACCGGAGGGACTCTCCCATGCACCATCTCCTTGAAGAAGGTCCCACTCCCAGCACCGTGAAATGTGTGTGTGTTTGCTCTGTGTGTACACATGAAGAGGAGCAGGGAAAAAGGGAAAGCCTCCTTCCCTTGCACCGGCTGCTCTTTTCACCCCCTCCGCTATCAAAGTGGCCAGCGCGAGGGAAATACGAGGAACAGGGAAAAAGGAAAGGCCTCCTTCCCTCTCGCTGGCCGCTCTGTTGCCTGTTTCACCATGGAGTTTTCCACACCCACTACCGCCCAGATGCTCTCGCTTTCCCCAAATCCCCCCAGCATTTCTTTGCCTACCTTTTTTCCAGCTCCATCACGTTTCTCCTTCTTGCCATCGTGTACGAGGAAACAAAAGTTTCCCTAAAAAAATTCACTCAATCAGTTCCAACTTCGCAAGATCTTTTTCTTTCACGAGAAGTTGGAATCAATTGATTGAACTTTTGTTTTAGGGAAATTTTTGTTTCCCTGCACACGATGGCGAGAAGGAGAAACGTGATGGAGCTGGAAATAAGCAAAGAAATGTTTGGGGAATTTGGGGAAAGCTAGGGCATCTGGGCAGTGGTGGGTGAGGAAAACTCTTCCGCCCACAAAGAAAAGAAGAGAAGAAGCTGCTTCCCTTCCCTGCAAAGAAGGCAGGTAAGAGTGGCAGGGCTGCGGGCTGCATAGAAGGGAGTAGGGAAGGAAGGAAGACCATGGGGAAGGCAGGGAAGGCCACAGAGAAGGCAGGGAAGCATGGCTGGGCTGTGGGCCACATGGAAGGGAGTAGGGAAGGCAGACAGGGATGGTGGGGACAGCTAGCTAGGCAGCAACATGCAGACTTACCCAGGCAGGCAGATCAGAACAGCTCAGTTGGGCCGCAGGCACCTCGTGGGAAGGCAGGCAAGCCACAGAGGCTGTGTGGTAATGCAAGTGAAGAGCGCCACCACACAGTGTGCTGCTATGCCAGGGAGGTGAGATAAGTAGTGACTGGGTGGGGTGAGCAGGTGGAGTGGGGCGGGGTGAGAGGACGGGCAGGGCGAGTGATGGGCCAGCAACTGGGTGGGTGGGGACAGGACCAGCCAGACGTGAAATTTACTGGTTCTCCAAAGTATTCAAAATTTTCATCACAGGTATGCCTGAACCAGTCCGAATCAGCTAGATTTCACCTGTGATGGAGACTAATAGAGGCCCCTTCTAGTGTTTGTTGACTTTGCTCTTTATCTTCCTCCACTGGCCATCTAGGCATCTCTTATGTTGTTTCATCTCTCTGAATCACTGAGTCCCTGGGTGAACCCTGGAACTCTATGAGATCCACACACAAAGAGTCCACAAAAGTGCTAATAGGTCCATGTCCATCATTGCCTACTCATTCCAAGCTGCAACAAGAGCTTCTGCTGAATGATATAACAGAGTTTCTGGAAAATCCCAAAATGGAGAGCAACTTTTTAATAGGAGGCCAGATCAAGTTAGAAGGGCTTAAGTTTGGGTTATGAATGGGAGAAAGCTGTAGGGTGAAGTTCAAAAACTAAATATTGAGGTATCTGCACTAGTCCAAGTGATGCATGGATGAGCTCTTTATTACCCCAAAAGTTGCTTTGAACAGACATTAATTTACTGTATACCTTGCTGATGTGGAGGGATCTTTTAAGAAGCTAAAACCTTTTAATCGGGAATATAAACTCAAGAGTAATTAGGTTTGGGTTTTTTTGCAAACACTTCATTATCACAACTAGGTATCATCATCAGTGCTGAACATTGGATATGTTACCCAGTTGGGTAATGAAAGATCTGGAAAAAAACAACCAAGCTCAGAGAGTAACAAAGACCCACTTTTCAACCCTGAGCCATAGATATTCTGCTTTATTAGTCAAAAAAACAAAGCAAAACTAGTACATGGACTCACAGGAGAGGATTGTTGGAGAATCCTGAGGCTTGTTTAATTTGCAAATGTGGAAAATCCCTTTGTCACTATACAGCTGTTTCTGTCATTGTAGCATCCCAAAGCAGTTCAGGTAGTATAAGCATGGAAGACTTAGTCTCATAATTTCCCTCGCACTCATTCTCAAATACTAGAAAGTTGGCAGTTGGGAACATCTCACTTCTCCTTACATCTAAATTAATCCTGAGGAAATGAAAGGGGACCATCCATGGAATGCTGAAGGAGAAGGCTCACCTGCCATGGTTGTACAGCACGAGGTGACTGATGGCCTCTAACCTGCATCCTCCTCTTACTCAGTTGGGAGGAAGAAGCAGCACTGAGGATCGAGGCCACAGCTTGGATTGCATCAGAAATACTGGAGCCATCATTCAACAGGTATCTTTTAACCAAAGCATGGGGCAGGTTTTCCTGGATCTCTTTTTCTGTGCATCTTTCCCAAACTTTCTTAGACAACACAGGCCTTGAAAAGGAACACTGGAATGCTTTTTTTACAAACTGTTTGTCAGTAGAGGAATATAAATTAAAATAATAGTAGTGTGTCCTCTCTCTCTTGGTGAGGAAGGAAAATACAGCATGTTTATTTTGGAGATCCAGCACACGGTAAAAGAGTCTGATACTGAAATCAGAGAAGGTTGTTGCAAGCCACACTTTTCCCCCAATGAGGGTATTATTCTTCTCATTAATATATATTAGTGCAAATAGTATGGTCGTGGCATGAAAATCCAGTTGACAAACTATAATTTTCACTTGTCTATTCATTAAAAAAAGGACTATTTTCCTTTCATCTTGCTTCAACATTTGTGTAAGACTTAAATCTATATTCGATGTGGATATGGTTTCTGAGAGGACAGTGCAAACCCCATTTTTTACAGCCAGTTTTTCCAAGCTTCTTTTAAAATTTTCTCCTCTGTCATTGTGTTGAGAAAGTAGGCCAATCCAGGTCCATTGGAAATGCAGGAGCAGCTTGACAATTGCTGAGTAAGGAGGATCTTGTGTTGGGGTCATCCGGTAGAAAAAAGGAAAATGATTATTTTGCCGAGGAATGTGGCTGAGAACACCATAGCTGATCTAAGAAGAAAAAGAGTATTTTGTGCCACTTTTAATTATAAAAGTCAGATGTTTAAATGTAAGTGCCTTTCCATACTACAGACCCTTTTACTGAGGCATTTGAGCAGAATGTAGAATACAGAATACAGAGTTGGAAGGTACCTTGGAGGTCTTCTAGTCCAATCTCCAGCTCAACCAGGAGATCCTATACCATGCCTGTCAAACTGGCAGCCCGCAGGCCGGATATGACCTATGCAGGCAACACCCACCCCAGCTTGCAAGGACAAAAAAAAATCCCAATATGTCACGATACAGCCCACAATGTGATCGAGTTTGACACCCTGCCCTATACTATTCTGAATAAATGGCTGTTCAATCTCTTCTTAAAAACTTCCACTGTTGAAGCACCCACAACTTCTGGAAGCAACTCATTCCATTAATTAATAGTATAATATATAATATATATAGGATACCATTTGTCTGGAGTGGTCTGAGAATTCCTGCTCTGGACAGGGGGTTGGGCTAGAAAATATCTACAATCCCCTTTTATAATTTTTCAAACAAATCTGATTGTTCAGTACTGGTCACTGAGTTTTCAATTTAAAACTCACTCATTCAGCACTCATACATTCTTGTCTCTCTTCTTGCTTTGACATACTCATTTTCAAAATTCTCAATGGCCCTTGCCTCCAATTCATTTTTAAGAAGAGATCAGGTAACCATTTCTCTGAAATGGTGTACAGTTTCCTCCTTGAGCAGCAGGTTGGACTAGAAGACCTCCAAAGTTCCTTGCAACTCTATTATTCTGTTATTCATTTTAGTATTATTTATGACAAACTCGACTCATCCTTTCATTTCCCAAAATGGGCAGAAGCACATTGTTATATACAGTCCTCATGGTTTATTCAAGAAAAACTCATTCTTGCAGCTGACTACATTCTACCTGTGCCATTTCTGCAATATTTGTGTACCTTAACACTTCTTCATCTGTGCCTAACAAATATTCTAATAAGAGAGCCAAGTTCATCTGTATGTTCTTTTGCCTCTTTGAAGAAACACTCTTCGGTGATAGAAAAGGAGAGATTCCAAAGCCAAGGCAGTGTTTCTAATTCATATGCTAGGAGGGATACAAAAGAAATATAAATGTACTATGTAAAGTAAATTATTTTGGGTCTTTTAATATCTAAACTCTGTCCAGATTTATGGTATTTGTAGCATGGAAATAAATTCATTTAAACTTCATACCTGTGGAATTTTGTAGATGCCCAAGAAAGTTGAAATATGATCAAAGAGTTCAGATTCTGTCTCTTCAAGAGCTACCAGCAGGTTCTTTTGTCTTCCACATCTGTAGTTTGGGATGTTCTCCTGTCCTGTAGACAGGAAGTCCAACATGGCCTCATAGGTTATTCTTGCATTGAAGAAGTTCTCATAGATGTTGTAGCCCAGGGTGATGTTGGGTAAGAGTCTTGGGCTCTGGTTGATTTCATGAACAGCCAAGAAGAAGGGCAGGATATGGCAAAACATTGTCAACGCACTGCAAAATAGCAGCCTGTCTATACATTGATTCTAGGTGGCCCACAATCATTCAGAAAACATAGTTAAAAACATTATTTCCCCTCAGGTTCAATACCAAACATCTCACAGACCAAACCCCCTACCCTAGGCCAATGCATGGGGGAAGAGGCATATTATTCACAGCCCTCAAAAATGTATAGTAGACTTTACTATAATAGACTATTACCAGGTGTGCATACAGTATGTATTGTGATTATATCATATTATTTCTTGCTATTAGACCAGTCAGGCAGTGACAAATAGCCGTACTCAAGTACAGGTGGAGCAGGGGGCCTTAAAAAGCCATTAGTAGACCCAGAGATTGTTGTGCTGCAGACTATTGATGGCTTTGGAGTGATTGTCCTATATTGAAAAATCTTTAATGTGATCCTCTGTAGCTACACCATTAAATTCTCATGTAAGGTCTCTATTCTCTTTATATTTGGTTCTTAAAAGGAATTCCTTTTATTTAAACTACAAGTAACATGGAAACCTAAAAAGCATAGAAAATAGGTTAAAGGCATTGGTTGGAAAGAAAGGAAGGAAGGATAGAGTGCAATGTTGGGAAGGAGAGGAGAAGTTGGGAGCCAACTCAACAAGTTGCCTTCTCCTCAAAGGTATTGAATCACTAGATTATGAGATGGGCCTCTATATAAAAGTAGTCTCACAACCACAACCACAACTGAACCCAAAATTTTGATTGCTAACCAAGACAGTTGTTAATTTTTAGGACCTTTCTTGCCAAAGTTGCTAAGTGAATCACTACAGATGTTAAGTTAGTGACACAAATGTTAAGTAAATCTGGCTCCCCCATTGACTTTGCTTGTCAGAAGGTTGCAAAAAGCAATTGCATGAACCCCAGGACACTGCAGCCATCATAATTACATTAACTACATGCCAGTTCTCAATTTTGGTCACATGATGCTGCAACAGTCATAGGTGTGAAAACCAGCCCAAAGTCACTTTTTTTTTCAGTTTTCAGTTATTTTTGTAACTTTGAACAGTCACTAAACTCTACTAAGTCAAGACATAAGTGTAACTATAACTTATAAGTACATAAATAACAATGAATATTTGCTGACTCTCCACAGAAACAAAGTAATCATTTTGAGAAAAACAGAGTCCCACCAGGCTGGAATCACCTTAGAAGAGTGTTGCTGAATCTGCCCAGCGTTGAGGCTGACCCTCGAGGAAGAACTTAAAAGCAAGTTTGAAGGTTTGGCTTTCCCTAAAGCAAATTGGGAGAAGCAATTATGACCTCCTTTATTCAGGGTGAGGAATTGGTGTGTGTGTGTGTGTGTGTGTGTGTGTGTGTGTGTGTGTGTGTGTAAGAAATTAGTCGTAGAAAAAGACATTGGAGCAGGTAAAAACCAATCACAAAAATCTTGTATAGGACAACAATTACCTTTTCAATCTGTGAGTTGGAGGCTTGGAAAGAACATAGGGGTAACTTCGAGAAAATATTTTAGATGTTATTCCAGTAATCAGGTAGTCTCCTGGCTTGTAGTAATTAAACTCCTTCTCTTCTTCTATTGTCACTTTCAATGGACATTTCGTTTGCCCTGTGGCGCAGGGAAACTGGGACAGAAGCAGAAGCACAAAGAGCAGCTTTTGCAGTAGCATCCTTTGTCGTACTTGGATGGAGATCCTTCCTGTAGTTCTCCTTCTGGGAAAGAGCTCGCAGCTTCCAAAACACAGCTACAGTGAAGAAGGGTCAGTTTGGCTCCAGATCTGGAAGATAAAGCTGCAATGGCAGACTAGCACAGCCACCTGCACCATTCTTCCTCTTCTCTCATTAGCGCTGGAGGTAGTTACAGATTAGATTTTCAGTTGTTGTAGATTCCATTTTGCTGTCAGTTCAAAATAAGATAAATTACCATGGTTTTAATAATTAGGATGGGAATTGGGAATGAGTGGTGCCACAGTAGCGTGCAATAAGGAAAAAAAAGAGTTTTGCATAACTCAGGGGCATAGTTCTAATTTAAGAGTAAGGAAGGGAACAATACAGAGAAGCTTGACTGCTTTTTATTCTAGAAACTTTTGCTTGAGATCCTAAATACTATCATGTAGGAAGACAGTTCAACACTTTTTCACTACCCAGTGGGGACAATACAATTTCTTGTTATTATGCCTGGCGTGGTCGCGGCCACCTTCCTCCATACACGTCAGACACTCCAGAATGGACCTCCAGATAATGAAGTATCCTAATGTTGGAAGAAAATTCCCGGTTCTTTCCTGGCTGGGAAAAACCTGCAGACACTGAAAATAATTTCTGAAGGCCAGGAGTGAATGTGACTCAGCTCAAGTGTTCCTGGCAAGCAAGCAATTTTTACTGTATAAGTACCATATTTTTCAGAGTATAAGATGCACTTCCCCCCCAAAAAAAAAACAAACCCTGAAAATGTGAGTGCATCTTATACACCGAATGTACTCCCACTCACCCTTCAGCCCCCCACCCTTCGGCCATTTTCAGCCTCCGCGCATCATGTTTTAGACCTGTTCCAGGTTGCAGGGATTGTCATAGACCATTGCCACCTCCGTGCCTCATGTTTTTGGCCTCTGTGGCTTGCGTTTTCAGCCCCCAAATGCTCTGTATCAGACCCGTTCAAGGCTGTGGGGATCACCACAGCACATCGCCCCGATCACTG
>JANHFL010009482.1:90919-103302 GCA_032468155.1 Oxyrhabdium leporinum | reverse complement strand
AGAAAGAAAGAAAGAAAGAAAGAAAGAAAGAAAGAAAGAAAGAAAGAAAGAAAGAAAGAAAGAAAGAAAAAGAAAAAAAAAGGCTGTGAACCTTTTTGGAAGCTGTATCTGGCTGCCCATTCTGGCAGAGAAATTTGACTTTTGTGAGGGAAATGGGTAGTTTCTAAATTTGATAAACAAACAAACTTCCAAATGCTAGAATCTGGAGAATGACATGGCTGCTTCATGTTTGCTCCTGTGCATTCCCAAGAAGCCTTATCAAAACATTTCCCCACCCCAATTGAACAAATTGAATACTGTCTTCAACTTCACCATGTAAAAGACACTAGTGGTGGGTTTGGTGGGCAAGTTACATGTTTTTTTTTAAAGACTCTTGGCTATCAAAATTTGTTTTCTTACTGAAGAACCTGCAAAAATCTTCCAGTGCTACCATGGCTACACTTTGAAATTAATAGCTCTAGAAATCTGCTATTAAGCAATATCAAGTGAGACAGAGCATTATACGTTATTTAGATAATGTATAATGCTCTGTACTATTTGCTAGTAAGCAAATAGATTCTTTTTAATGCATTATCAGTATAATTTAATGCATAAATGTAAATTTCATGTATAAATACAATTGCATACTATTACATACACACTATACAAATACTGAGGGAGAACCATGAACTCAATAACAAAATGCTGGTTGTAGGTGGTGTTTTTTTTCCAAATAAAAACACTCTCCAACAAGTAAACTTCACTCTCCTCATGGTGTGCCTCCTGATTTGACCGTATTTATTTTCAGAAGGTCAGCTCAGAAAAGTAAATTTCATTTCCACAACACTTTCTGAAATAAATTCCAAGGATCAAAAAAATGTCAGATGCGCTATTCTAATGCTGGTTCCCTGTGTGATTCCTCCAAACAAATGGAAGCTAAACAATCAAAGAGTTGAAGCTTTAACATCCAATAATATTGGGCTGGCCTATTGGTTGAAAATGCACAAATCTAAAATGTGATCAACACTTTCCTTCTTATATCATTACATTTAGTTAAAAGCAAATATATTCATTTGATTTGTTTGGAAAAGCTCTGATCTGTTTGTGATATGAATAATAATGATTTCTTGTCCACCTAAAGATAGAAGCAACAGGAAAGGCTTAACAGCTTCTTTTACAATTTTCTAAAATGGTTCCCTCCCTCTGACCACTGCCTTTTAACAACTTGCCTTTTTAGTGTAACCACTTCTTCATTTTAAAACGTTATCTTGTTTGTGATTGTTTTGCTTAATCAGATAATGGAAACCAATGCCCAATGAACCATGTCAAATTGATTTCCTCCTTCCCTGTTGTTCCCTGTTGGTGCCAGCCAGCTGCCTTCCCTGTCCTGTCCTTCCTGAGTACCAATCTGGAAGGCTAAAAGAACTTCCTGCATCCAAGTTTCTCTGGTGTTCATGATATTCAAAGTGCCTCACACTAGGTGCTGTCTTGCACTATGGTTCAAAAGAGACTGCATGCCATCCTTTCCCAAGAGAATATTTCACAGTATACAAAGAGGGAAGAAATGATGGAGAAATATAGGAAGGCTACAAAGGGAGAATGACGAGACAGTATGGACTCTCCTTCCATTAAAATCTTGGAAGGGGGGGGGATTACAGATAGTCCTCAATTTGCAATCATTTGTTTAGTGATTGTATGAAGTTACAATAGCACTGAAAAAAAGTGACTTGTGACTAAGTCTCATACTTACAACCATTGCAGCATCCTCATGGTCACAGGGTGAAAATGTGGGCGTTAGGCAACTGGCATTTATGTATGACAGCTGCAGTATTCCAGAGTCATGTGATTGCTGTTTATGACCTTCCCAGACCGCTTCCAAGAAGCAGAGTCAAAGGAGGAAGCCGTATTTGCTTAATGACTGTGTGATTCACTTAACTGTGGTGATTAACAATCATGACAAAAAAGGTTGTAAAATTGGACATGACTCCCTGTACAACTGCCTTGCTGAGCAAGGGACATTCTTGTTCCAATTCTGCTCATAAATTTAGAATTACCCGTACATGATAAAAACTTCCATTATTATTTCCAATCAGGGTGTGCTCAATCTTAAAAATAAACAAACAAAGAAAGAAAGAAAGAAAGAAAGAAATGGCAGTATAACAAGGGTTTTAATAATATTTTTGCTGGCTTAAGTAATATTGAATATTTCAGAGAAGCATTATGGGTGCCTATTCCATTGAGAAGCGAAAGGGAGGTCATGAGATTCTGCAATGTCATTTCATACTTCCTTTTCCAATTCAGTTTTTGAGAGTAGTTCAGACCTCTGTTTAGAGCTCTGTGTACACTCCCTGAAACCAGCTGCTTAGAAGGGAGAGAAGAGGGAAGAACATACAAGGAAAAACAAAACAAGAGGATGCCAGGGAGAAAATGGATATCCCAAACTATTTTTGGCACCAGTCGTACCCATGCTTGCTTTAGCCCCATCATCATGCCCATTTCCATATTATCCGTCAACAGAAATGCTGTCCACTGCTGTGTAGAATGATGTTGACATGCATCATTCTGGAAATTGAGAAATTGAAGAAATTGAGAACATGATACTGCTGCTTCTTGGGGTGGCTCCTGCAATAGTGACTATGGTATGGATCTTTTGCCCTTTCTGTGATTTGGGTAGATACAATTTTCTGAGTAAATGGCTGATTTCATTGTTTAATTGCTTCTTATTGTGGAAAAATAGGACAAGCTTAACCATGCCAGGAACAATGAGCTCACACTGAAGGTGGTTTTTCTGAAACGTCCAAGAAATATTGTGGCCAGAACTGAAGAACACAGAGGAAATGGATTTTAAAATAGTAAGATGCAAGCAAAAATAGTAGAACATAGAATAGAACATCAGAGTTGGAAGGAACCTTGGAGGTCTTCTAGTCCAACCCCCTGCTCAACCAGAAGACCCTATACCATTTCAGAAAATGGCTGTCCAATCTTTTCTTAAAAGCCTCTGATAATGGTGACCGAAGCAGGTGAGCAGTAAATAGTTGCCATCAGTCAGCAAAAGTCAATATCTCATTCTTCAACATTCCTGATATGTTGAACTTGGAAGTAAAGCACTGAAAAGCTGCTCTGGCTAAATAGCTGTCATTTGCCTAGCTACGCAGTCAGTGTGGAGGCTGCACATGGAGCAGAACTGCTGGAGGTCACAATCCCTCTCTAATTTCTACCTTCAAGCCTCACCTGTTCAAGTAACCCCCTGAAGAGGACTTTTCAGTTCTGTTATAAAGCAGGCTTTCAATGAGCTGCTAATCTAAATAAAGAATAAAAATGAGAGGATGTGTTCTTATCTGCCCAAGAAAAATGTTCTTTGTGAAGAGTTTTATTTGGCAAAGAATTCTTATATTGATAAACAAGATACAGTAATTACTTCTGGGAAGAAAGTAGTCTCAACGAGTGTGTTTATGTCTGTCAGATCAGTTTATTGGGAGAAAGAATTCAAAGATACTTACTTTAGAACAACTGACTTGCTAATGGAAGCACAGAAATCAAAGGAGCTGTAATCATATAGCATCAGCAACTGATATTACTTTAATGTTGAAGATGGAGTTTACTTCATAATATTTTAGTAGCACATCTCATGTCTCTCATCTTACTGATTTAGAAATATGTGACTAATTTCCATTACAAAGAAACCCCAACATTGAATACATCCATATTCATGTCCACAAAGACATCCATACCCACACATACAGAGTCCATTTTTACACCTTAATAGGACAGTGATGCAATCCATATAAAAGGCACAACATTAATGATAGCTCTTGTTCCCTTAAAATTAGGTCTAGAAAAAATTCAAAGAAACACTTTCCCTATATTCAAAACACTGTTCAGGACTTTGTGAAATATCCTTAGAAGCCAAAGATTTTGTAGCAACCATCACATCTAGTGAATAGAATAAAATAAAAAAAATAGAACAGAACTGGAAGGGACCTTGGAGATCTTCTAGTGCAGTGCCCTGCTCAAACAAAGAAACTATGCCATTTCAGATAAATGACTGTCTAGTCTCTTCTTAAAAATCTCCAGTGATGGAGCGTCCACAATTTCTGAAGGCAAGCTGTTCCACTGCTTAATTGTCAGCACTTTTAGGAAGTTTCTCCTCAATTCCAGGTTGCTTCTCTCTTTGATTAGTTTCCAACCATTGTTTCTTGTCCTGCTTCTGGTGAAGGCAGAATGAAGTTTAGTGAAAATTTCTAGAGAAATACCATGTCAAAAACTGAAAGCAACGTTAAGCTTAGAACCCTTTTGCTCTGGCCACCATTTCTTTTCTTAGGGTTGATCCTGTTTGCCAGGTTGCCCCATTATATGAGAATGGACCACCCACTGTTGCTTGGAGACAGAAATGAATGATGCTATCTTTGACTCATAGGAGAGGCATCCTCTACTTCTCTAAATCAAAAATAGATTTTCCAGCTTGTTTCAGCTTTCCAGGTTATTGGCTGTATTTAACTTCTTTGTGTGTCAACTGCTCCACTCCAGTTACTTATTGGGGACTGTGCAAGAAACATGCCCTCTTTACATCACTAGTAGCGGTCCTTGATTCCATTTTGCTCTATAAGGATAGCAAGTCTGACCGCATGCCACTTAAGTTGTTCAGAGATGGGTCAGTTTCCATGTGTCCTGTTCAGAATGTCTAATTTTGAGATATTAGTTGCCAAAGTAAATTGTGTTATACTGCTAGACCAACTTTTGCACGCCATTCCTAAATAAATGTGCAAGAACTGCACATGACCCAAACAAACGCAACATATTCACGATATTGTTCTTTGCATTTCAGCTATAAATTTTCCTCCTTCCTTTCTTCCCCCAGTAAAGTCTTTAAAACAACCAAGCAATACAGTTATGAGGATAAGCAGAAAGAACAGATGGTGAAGAGAGAAAAACAGTAGCTGTTTCACCAGCACCGCTGTTGCCCTGGATTATCCTCTGTTGCCACAGAGATAACTTCACTCCTGAGTAATTGAACTGTGGTTTGGCTTTTAGTTATATGGTGGAAGGATCACTGTGGCAACGAAGAAGAAAAGGAACAACTATAGAATTGATGGTTCCTCAAATAACCATCATCTCCATGTTCTGATGGTTGCACTGTAGGGAAAAAAAAAAGTCAGTTAAAATAAGTGGTCTAACTCATGGCTGATGTGTGGCTGCCCTTTTAAAAGAAAGATGTGCTAATTGGGAAACTTTAATAATGGTTTGCAATCTAAAACAGCTTAAAGCAGTTTATGCTGAGCAATACTTGCCCGATATAGGAAATATTCTCTCCACAACAGAGAGGACAAAACAGAACAGACCGAAGAGTATTAGTAAGGGTGCACCTGCTCAATAGCATTCCCATTAATATGTTAATTATGAATGTTTATGATAGTTTTGTGCAAATCCTAACAGAAAGCTGAAGATTTAGTGTTTCCAAGAAGTTTATTAATTTTTTTATTAAAATATGGGGAGGTTTGAGTGATAGTTGGCTATCCATAGTTGAAATCTTTGCAACATATGTCAAATTGCTAGTGTAAAACATTTGCAAATTGAATATAAGCAAAGTTGGTGCTAATTTGCCATTTGGAGTTTCCAAACATAGGCTTAAATTGTCTAGAGAGACATCTCTTCAAATGCATCTTATTTAATTTCAGCTTTAATCAGCCAAATATTTTATACCATGGACTCCTGTTTTTGGCAGTTTCTCTACTTCTGGAATCACTCAACCATAACTGAAGTGATAGAAAGCCTGCCTTCATTATTTATTATAATGTTGGCATAATATTGGTTGGATAACCCTAGATTAAGTTAGTAACCCTCCCTTGTATCTTTTTCTTCTTTTTCAGATTAAAAAAAAGAATATAAATAAAAAGAAATACTGAACATGTAAGAAGGAAATATGGTACAAATAATAAGCTAACAGTGGATAAACAATGAATCAAAGTTATTATAAAGACTAGTATATTCTACTGTATCCTTAAAAACTGAAACAGCTGTAATTATTTCATACTCTTTCTCTTGTAGAAAGTCAGCATCCATCCACCCTCCCAGAGAATGAAATATTTTGGGGAATATAAAAAGGGCAGGATAAAATATTTCCCCTAAAGGAGAAATGGGGAAAAAAATCTTAAGGGAGGCAGAAATCAGCAACACTCTTTCTGTCCCAAGCAGAAACTGAGGAGGCCAGCTTTTAGAAATGCAGATTTGGTAATCCATTCAGAAAGACTGGGTCAGATAGAAACTCCAAATAAGCAATTAGGCAAAACAATTAGCTCAGACAAACACCTAGGATTTGCATTTCCCCTTTTATTTATAGAGCCAGCCATGACCCCATAGGAATCTGACAACAACCATTAGAATATTAAGGGACACGTTCTTGCACAGGAACAGAAATCTCAAATACAAAGCCCAAAGAAGGTATAAAAACCCATCCACTCTCAACTCCATTTTGTCAGTTGTCCCACAACTGCACACTGTTGGTTCTGTTCACCAGTAAACAGAATTTATCTTTCCAACCAGCCTCTATTTTATTCCCGGCTTGGAACTGGACTTGGACTTTTTCTTCCAACACTCTACAAATAAAGTTTCTATTGAACCTTCTACTTCCTAGTGATACATATATTCCAAACATTGAATATGGATGGAACCCTATTTTGGATCAACTCAGAGTTCCCACTCAAGACACAAATGTCCAGGCTTCTATTTTGTGAGTACCCATTGTGAAGGCTCTAATGCTTGGAAAGATAGAAGGAAAGAGAAGAAGAGGATGAGAAGCAGCAAGACACATGGTCTTATTTACTGAAACTAAAGTAAGGATAAATCATCATGGAACAAAACTATCTATATGGTTGCTAAGAGTTGACACCAACAATGGCACATAATTAATTGTATTTTAGAAAGTATTAAACCAATTTAAAAGTAAAAGTAGCAATATTTTAACAGATTTTATATACCTTGTATTTATTTATATTCTAATGAATATCTAAATTTGGGGTGTATATCTTGATAGAAAATATTAATCAATAGATAATTTTATTATATGGCACAATAAAAAATTGGCATATCTTTGAAAAATTCCAGAGACCAAAGACACATGGAAATCTCTATGCTCAAGTATCATAAAATAAAACAGCTTAATCTTTACGTGATAATAAGTTTGAAAGAGATTATGTAAGCCATAAATGACAATTTAAAGCATAGCCCAAAGAAATAATTCCAGAATGCTTCTGTCTGGAATATTTGAGGTGTGTAAAGGATGTTTTAATATAAAAATAGCTAATGAAATATAACAACCTATTTATCTTTGAATTTATAGAACTGTGGCATACAATACTACCTAAGCACCATTAAGCTCAGATATACAGTATCTTTATTATTATATATTTTCTTTATAATTACTCTTTCCTTTGCTCAGAAAACAACTGGAGAAAATATAGAATTATAACATTCTGTTAGACACTGAAACATAGACAAGAAATAAACTGCAAATCAAGAGAAGTAAAATTCTTTGAACTACTTTAATTTTTTAAAAAAAAAAACTCCTATCTATATGCTTTACTCTTTTCCCTTTAGCAGACCTGTCAAAATGGTGGCCTGTGCAGGCCATGCCCACCCCAGCTCCACAAAGTCAAAAAACATTGCAATATGTCATGATACAGCCCGCCATGTCAGCGGGTTTGACACCCCTGCCCTATAGGGATTTGATAATTCCTAGGTTGTCTAACTTTATGATGATGTTTTTGTCTTTGTGTATTATTTGTCTTTAAAGCCATTTAATTGGATACTATTGTGGTTGATTAGTTCCCATTGCTAACCATTGCAGTCTGGCTTTGCTAGAAGCTGTGTAGTATACATATTTGTTGAATAAATTCATGAAAAAATTCTTATAGACTTTTAAAATCCTCCATAAGGAAGTATCTGAAATATTCCTGACTCAGAAGAATTGCTTTATTTAACTTCTTATGTAAATATACCCATGTACAAAGTTATTTCACAATTTATAATGGTAATTCAATTACATCTAATTTGCTGAATTGCTGTTTACTGGAGAGTCATCGCTTAACATGAGAAACTATCTTTTTTTTTCCTTCTTCTTTTGGTCTTCTATCTTGGCATTTGTAGCTTCATAAAATGTAATAGTTCTTGTAGCAGATTGAAATATGAATACTAGTGTGCGTGCCAATTGCTCTTTTATTATTTATATCTAGGCATTTGTCTAGGTAAATAAAATGATAACTAGTGAGTACAGTTGCTTTATTTCAAATGGGTTGTATTTTTCTAGACACTGCTAAAAATTCTAGGAACAAGTGTCAAAATTCTTCTCTGGAGTTTGCTGTTGGAACTTTTTTGATGTTTCACTCAGTTTCTAGAATTCTTTCCCATCAAAATTACAATCCACTTTTTATTAATTCATTAATAGCAGCTTGGTTGGAGTGGTGCAGTGGCCTAGAGTTAGAACTCTTGTCTCACAATCAGGAGGCTGTGAGTTTGATCCTAGGTAGAAACAGATATTTCTCTCTCTGGGCACACTAAGACTATATCTGCTGAATATAATTCTGCATTAGTGACAGGAAGGGCATCCGGCCATTAAAACACTTGCTAGCTCCATTCAGTTGCCCAGACTCCACCCCGCAAGGGATTATGGGGTTGTTAAAAGACTATGATGATTAATAGCAGCTGGTTGAAATGGTCTAATTAGTGGAGATCCTGGATAAGTTTTGTCTGGAATAGTTTCCATCAGAAACCTGTTTCAGTTTGATCGTTCAACTCTATTAAAATGATGATGACATTGTTTCATCTGTTATCTGTGCTGCATTTCTGCTGCTGCTTGTGTTTTTATTTTATAATTATTTTAATCATTTCTTAGTTGCTGTGGGGGCAACTAGGCTAGGAAAAGGCTGCACAAACATCCAAACAAAGAAAGAACATCTGCACAAGCTTATCTACCACATTGGGCTAGCAGTGCAGGTGATGCTGGGAGAAAGAATTACTATCAACTTACAGTCAGTCAGTGTGGCCTCCTGAGATGAAAACCAGATTCATGTTTATATCAGATGGAAAATACTTTGTCAGGGCATTTGCCCATGGCATCATGTTTATCCCAATGCCCTCAAAGCAATTGAAATGGTCTTGTGAGTTAGCATCACTTCAGAACCAGGAATTCTACGAATATGCTGTAAAACATGAGCCCAACCAGTTGCCTGGACAATACAGCATGTAAAGAAAGGCCATTAAAACAGTATCCTACCCAAGAGTAAACTCCCCTTGCACACCACATGAAAAGGAAATAAGCTGCTAGCACATACACTGTTCTTGTGTATTTTTAGTATCTGTAATAACTCTTTGTCCCCTTGTTTGGGGGAAAAAAGCACAAACATGTTCAAAGGAATAAGTGAAATCTCTTCCTTTAAAGGGAATTCCAAATGTTTAGGGTTTTTTTGTTTATAGGAAAGAAGAAATGGTATTTGCAATCAGCTGAAGCTGCCTGAATACCATGCCAACATTTCTCCTAGGTTAAAAATAGCACTGAGAGTTGTAAAATTGATATCATTATCACGCCATCAATTTTTACAATCAGGTGCTTTTTTTCATCTCCTTTAACCATCACTACAGGTTGCATGGTGATTGAAACAGGTGAGGAGAAGCAAATTCTTTAGTAGTCTGGGGAAATTGCAATTTATGATAAGGCATTTCTAAATACTCATCACATTCCCTTCACTGGAATACCTCAATTCTTCTCAACCTCATTCTATCCTAAATGGAAAAAAAAGATCATACTGGGCTATATGTATCCATATTTTTGGACCCGAGCTGTAAAAATTCAGATAGCAACAGAGACACACAATATTATATTTGCTGTAATCTGTTGGTTGTCTGGATTTTTGCTGCTTGAGTCTAGTAGTCTTATATTTTATCCAAGTATACTGGCTGTTTCCATATGAGCTGTTCATACAGATGGGAAGGGGAAAACTGCCTGGCCTCTTGTCAACAGTTGCCTTAGTCTACAGTTCTTCTAGTATGAGTTGATGGAAGTTCTATGCCAACAGAGAGAAGATTTTGATAGAAGATGAAGGGAATCATGATCCAACACTTTTGAATAAAAAATGAGAGGCAGTTGTAGAAAGTAGGTGTTACTTTTACCACTACACACTACACACTACACAGACTGACTGGAAGAGGAGCTGAAACATTTTATTTAATTCTGAAGGAGTATTCTAATATAATCCCCTGACAATCAAGTAGTTCAAAAGCATGCAAATGTGAATAGATAAATAGGTACCACTTCAGTGGGAAGGTTACAACATTCCGTGTGCCTTGGTGCATAGCCATGCCAACCAAATTGACCACGGAAGTGTCTTTGGACAACATTGGCTCCCTCAGCTAAGAACTGGAGATGAGCACCACTCTGTAGAGGAAACCTTTACCTTTTTATTCCAATATAATACTTCTCAATATACTTCTCAATATAATACAATATAAGATCACCACTTGTGCATCCCGTCTCTGAGAATTAGACCTAATTGAACATAATTTCTTTCCCAAATATATTACTTCTTACTATCACAGAATGTTCCATCCCATTGCATTGCATTTCTAAATGTGTTGTTAAGTTGCCTTACATATTGTCTTTTTACAGAAGATATAGCCCCAGCATTGTAGTCTTTGATTCAATTACTGTTTGTTCAGGCAGAGATGCCTCTGTCATTTTTCATTCAGATTTATAGAGCTAAAAGTTGCTAAGAACCAATATGCCTACTGGAGTATTTGTGACAAAATTCAACATACAGAAAGAAATGGCTTAAGTCAAAGCGTTAAAAGTAAAAAAGAACTATAGATTTTGTTAAGGCTCCTACAAATGAATGTTTTCAAAAGTGAAAACATGAATCTGCTGGCTTAACTTGAGTAATAGACACATGTAAATAAAAAACACAGTTGGAAAGATTGTTACTTCCGCCGATTCTTGAAAATGGTTGCAAGACTAAAGGCTATTTACAAGCTAGTCCTGTGGTAGGCTTTCCAACTATGCCTTTCAGAGTTAGATGACCTGGAGATTAGACATTAGCATCTCCTAAAGTTTATCTTCCTGCTTTAGAAAATAACTAAAAAAAATCAATTTCCCTTCCTCATATTAATGAGGATGATGTATATAAAAAAAGCAGGCTAATTTTTTAATGCAGTGTTGGAAGTTAAAACACAAGGCAGGGCAGTCAAGCCTTCCTGATTGTGGGCTCCAATGACATAATTCAGGCATATGCTCCATAAATGTAATTGCAACATTTGCCTTTGCAAGTCCACAGTTTTTAAATTGCATACCCTGTAAAATTTGTAATTGCTTTACACTAATTGCTTCAGGGTTCTTCTCAGATGTTCAAAATCAGTGTTACAGAGGTTGAAAATGAAAGATAAGACATTTATATTGAAATCAAAGAGAAACGAGACCAGCACATAATTTAAAGGATAATTTATCCTTGCATCTTATCAGATAAACTATGTAGATAGGTAATAGTCACTTTGCTTTATCAAAGGGTACAGTAGGAATTTATTGCTTACCAGATAAAGAAATGCTATTACATTTAACCCTTCAATTGCACCTGCACCTTGGGAGGTCTTTCTGTTCCAGCTTTGTTCATGCAACTCCCTTGACCTATTCCAAGAATTTTCTGATGAGACCTTGATATTTGGGAGGATTCCATTACATTATGCTATAATGTGGTCTCTTTGGTTTTGAAGTACATGTTGCATAAACCCAACTGTTGTGGTGTCTTAATTCAGCAAAATACAATTGAAGAAAATATTGCGTAGTGAAATATATGAATCTGAAGACCTGAATATTGTTGTATTTTTAATTGCTTCTTCATTTTTCTTACATAGAAAATCAGTTAGAGGGAAAAAAAGTCTTTTTGACTGGTGGTGGTATGAGCAGATCTACTTCAATTCATTGGAAAATTTGCATGTGTCTTTCCCCAGTGCTGGGAGATTTGTATTGCCATTGGCCTTTTTTTCTTCATGTATATCTTTGCATGCAATGTGCCCTACAATACAGAATTTTTATCTCTAATGCACATTTTTATATACAGAAGAGTGAAGCATATATTTCTTTTTGAATATATCTTTGCCAAATATGCACTTCTTTGTGAGAATATTTCAATGGACAATGATGGATAGTCAGCCACAATTCACTGCTGCCTGACCAAGCGAAATCCATTTTGCTATATTTCCCACTGAATTTGGTTAATTTATTTTATATCCCTAGTCAAGGCTTCTTCATCTTGAAGCTGTTTTGATCCACAGATCTATTCAAATTTTCATGCATCTATCTATCTATCTATCTATCTATCTATCTATCTATCTATCTATCTATCTATCTATCTATCTATCTATCT
>JANHFL010009482.1:57746-84755 GCA_032468155.1 Oxyrhabdium leporinum | reverse complement strand
TGTGTGTGTGTGTGTGTATATATATATATATGTGTATGTGTATATGTGTGTGTATATATATATACACACACACATATACATATACATATACATATATATACATGTATATATATATACAAACATACATACACACACACACACACACACACACATATATATATATATATATATGCAATTTCAATTCAAAAGATATAATTTGATGGCAAAAACTTCCATTAAATTTTAGGAGTAAGATTATTGTAATTAAAATAATATTTCATCAAGATTGGTATTCTTAAGAGATAAAACGCTTGAAATAAAACAAATCATTCAATTTTATAAGAAAACAAACAAAAAAACATAATGAAAGATGACATTGATTACTGAACTGTAGAATGAAGAATACATATACCCAATCTACGAAAATCAATAGGTCCAAATTTTAAGGAAAACAGTTCCTCAGAAAATATTATTTCATGTCTATTGGATGCCTCAGAAAATGTTTTAAAACAGTTGGACATCAGCTTTTCTTTATTTGTATGTACACTAGCAATACCAAACTACAAGATTATTTAATTTACAGGATTTGACCTTGTCCAGCATAGCTTTGCTTTTGTTTTGGATCATAATATATGTTAATAATGCTGCAGAGAGAAATATAATAGATAAACAGCAATAAGCAATGACATTTGGAGGTATATGCTTGATTTTAAACTATATTCCTAAAATTCAGAAATTGTTGTTCTGTTAAGAACTTTGGCTCCACTGAGCCTAGAGATTGTCAGAATGAATCATATCATGTAAATGGAACTTATTTTCCTGATACCAAGGAATGGAAACAGAACATGAGCCTGTTATCTGTTTTTGAAATGTTTCTGCGTTCGAAACATGAGAAGATGTAGCAATATATTTGCATAAGATTTCATTACAAAGAAGACAAAGAAATAAATTAATTCTGTATTGATGCTAAATGGATATTACTTGGACTTTTTACTTCTTTAAATATTTTTTTCTTATTGCGCCTAATTTATTTTATCACAATGTATATAGATTCTTTTTTCACTGTATAACCACCACTGTATTTTCCCCCTCTTGGTTGTTTATGTTCCACTGCTAAGAATAATTTAAAAATTAATAAAATTAGTTCAGTCCAGGATTTATACACTTACCATATAACTGATTCCTATCTGCTACATATGTGCACCCGTTTAGGGAAGGAGAGATGATGCAAATATAGGAAATGGTACAAAAACAAAACTCAGATGAAAATTAATGTTATGTGCAAGGTTTTGGTCACTGAAGTCATTTGACGAAGTGGCATAAAACAGAACCTGGAAAAATAGCAAATAAAATAAAATAAAATAAGAATTAATGAAATACCAGTAGAACTATTTAAAATCTTGCAAGATTATATAGATAAAATGTTCCTTGCAGTTTGTGAGGGAATATGAAAAATATAGCACAGACCAGCAGAATGGGAAACAATACTACAAAACACTCTAGAAAGTATTAAGAAAGATGATTAGGGAGGCTAAAGCACATAAAGAATGGTTGCAGGAATTAGATTTGTCTAATCTAGTGAAAAGAAGGATGGGGCGTGACATGATAGCAGTGTTCTAATATTTGAGCAGCCGCCACCAAGAAGAGGGGTCAACTATTTTCCAAAGCACCAGAAGTCAAGACAAGTAACAATGGTTGGAAACTAATCAAGGAGAGAAGCAACCTAGAACTAAAACATTTAACCAGTGGATTGGCTTGCCTTCAGAAGTTGTGGGTGCTCCATCAATGGAGGCTTTTAAGAAGAGACTGGATAGCCACTTGTCTGAAAGGTATAGGGTCTCCTGCTTAAGCAGGGGGTTGGGCTAGAAGACCTCCAAGGTCCCTTCCACCTCTGTTATTCTGACTAAAAAAGAACAGTGCTAGAGAGTGATCAAACTAAGCTTATTTTACATGCAAATAGGCTTTTTCAATCCATATGTCAACATTAGTGTACACAGAATGTAGGACTAACAAAGTACCTAAGATCTCATTGCTAACATTTAATGGATAATGGAAAAGGCGAGGCAGTTCAAAAAAATACATCTGCTTTTACTTTATGTGACATGACAGCTTTTGACTATATAGACCACAACACATGTATATATGATGCTGTCCATTGAAACATTTTGTAATGCAGGTAGTACTCAACTTACAACAGTTCATTTAGTAACTGTTCAAAGTTACAATGGCACTGAAAAAAAGTGACTTATGACCATTTTTCACAGTTATGTCCTTTGCAACATCCCCATGATCATATGATCAAAATTCAGATGCTTGGCAGCTGCTTCATATTTATGAACATTGCTGTGTCCTAAGTTCATATGTTCACTTTTTATGACCACCTGACAAGCAAAGTCAATGGGCAAGCCAGATTCACTTAACAACTGCATCATTAACTTATCAACTGCAGTGATTCACTTAACAACTATGGCAAGAAAGGTCCTAAAATGGGGCAAAACTCTTAACAACAGGAATTTTGGGGGTCAATTGTGGTTGTAAGTCGAGGACTACTTGTAATTAGGAAATAGCATTTAAAAGAGGATATGGAACAACTATATAGGTCCAAAATGGGAAAAGATTACTTCAGTGTTGCATGCTCACATTTAAAAAGAAATAAAAAGAAAAGCTCATTTTCCCTTAATTTATTCATGGCCACCTTGAGATTCAGAAAAGGACAAGCCTACCTCAATATTTTGTATTCCTTCTTGAACTTTCATCCCTGCTCTTCCACTATTATTCCAAGGCACCCTCAACGTAACTGGATTCTCCCCTGGTGCTAGATAAATTGAGTTTCTTAAATGGAATTCAACAAAGACTCACCTTTATCTGACCACAAGCATATGTTGTTTGAAATTCTTCCTGCTCATGTTTCTCAAGGCTTTTGTTAAGTGCCTAAGGAAACCTTGTGTCTAGTACTATTCTTAATGGTTATGACGAAGTCACTCTTTATATATTTTTCTTTTTCATTACATATTTTTAAATATTTTACATATTTTTATTACATATTCTTACTTTTCTTTTTCAATTTTCCCTTTTTTTGCACCTTCTAATCTTTTTTATTTTTTTCTAGTTTGTTATTAAAAATTTTATTGTTGTAATTATAATCTTTAATAAAACCTACTCCCCAAAAAAGGAAATTGGAAGCCTTCTACTTGAAAGGCCAAATATTATATCTACCAAGTCTCAAGCAAAATTGGAACAGGTATTGACTACAATGCTCCATGAGACAGGTTCCAGGATTTCATGATATTGTAAGTGTGCATCACCCCTGAAATCCTGTTAAATTAATTGCTTTCATTAGGAGCAACCAAATATATTCAAAGAAGAACCAAACATAGCCTTCCAATTCCACGAGCCAATACAAAAAGATGTAAGCCAATTATTCAGAATAATTATGCACCATGATATCAAAGATCAATTAATCAGAAAGGCAAATTGGCCAGAGGCAAATCCTGGCACAGATGGCATGGCTGAATTTAGAAATTCTATCTTAAATCAGATTTTGATCTTCTATCCTCTTAATACTCCCCCCCGACGTCCCGTGCGGTCACACAGGGAGGGCCTGCTGGGGGTACCATCGGAGGCGAAATGCCGACTGGTGACCCCCAGAAGTAGAGCCTTCTCTGTGGGGGCCCCTACCCTCTGGAATGAACTACCCCCCGCACTTCGGAGGCTCCCGGATTTGAAGACCTTTCACCAGGAGCTGAAGACCCTACTCTTCCGACAAGCCTTTCCTGACTGAGGGGTTTTTAAAGGGTTTTTAGAGTTTTAGAGTAATTTGGTACTTTGTTTTGGATAGCTGTTGTGAACCGCCCCGAGTCTTCGGAATGGGGCGGTATATAAATTAGATAAATAATAATAATAATAATGGATGACTCTATCTAACCATTTTGCCTTCAGTCTTTCCCAACATCCATATCTTTAATATGCCTTAATTTTATGATGTTAATCCTTGTCAACAATTGTAAGTATAATTACAATATCATAGATTTGCACTGACAAGGAGGCATGAAGAATATTGGTCGTCTCAACTCCCAACCAGGCTTATATGTTACTGTTGAAAATACATCATGCGTCTCTCTGGCAACTGAATGTCTACCGTGGGGAGTTAGTCTCAGCTTTATGCCATTCCTGATCCTGTCAGTTGCGTAAAAAGATGCCAAGCATCTGTTTTGAGAGAAGTCCTAAAGCTTCAGACTAATTAACCTCAAGTATAAAACCATGGAGGTTATGAGTGATTTTCTATTGCAGACTTTAGCTGTAAAAAATGGATCTTGGAATGATTGTGAGAGAAAAAGAGGCACATTTAGCTTACCAATGATGTCAAAGGGAATGAAAATAGAGTTGAAATCTGTCCAAATCCTGGTGTAGAGAAAGACACAAAGTGGCATCATTCCCATGGCCAGCAGGGTTGAACACGTTGTCATACTGATGCTGAAAAAGAACCAGTCATCGTTACTGTTGTTATCATGTTAGCTTCTAATATTTTATGGATGCTAAATTGTGGTTTCTCACAAACATGTACTTATTTCTGTGTTCAAGATATAACTGTAAGGATGACTTTTGCGTTGTCATCAATGCACATAGTCCTTGACTTCCTACCAGTCACTTAGCAACAAAGTTGCAAAGTTATGACCTACTTGAAAAAGGAGGGTAATGATCTGACTCCAAAGTCCTGACAGTTAGCTATGCTTGCCCCCCCCCCCCAAGTCGGAAGACCACACTTTGGAAGCTTGGCAATACAACCACATTTACAGCCACTTGAATCATCTAACAATCACTGATCATGTTTTATGACAGTTTTGCTGACCAGTGGCCCTTTTGGGGAAAATTGCACCATAATGAACAATGCCTGCTGAAAAAAATGTAAAATTTAGTAGTTTTGCAACTTACAACCATAATGGGCAGGCTCCATTACAGCTACAACTTGAGGACTACCTGTAATGGTATAATGCCTATAAATAGCATTTTTGTAAAGTAACAGGCATATCATAAGGAAATCCTCAAGTGATTTTTCTCCTGTGATGTTCAGTTTGCTCCTGCTGGGCTTTAGAAAGAGTTTGAAACCTTGCCTGTTGCACTACCCCAACCCTAACCTGAGAGAGAGCAAGAGAGCGAGAGAGAATGCACAAAGACAACATTTGATAATGAGAAAAGACAAATGAACTGTGTAATGTCAAAAAATATTTTAAGTAGTAGGGTTAGGAATTCATAATCTGGATGGATTCTTAAATATAGGAAGTTAAATATAGAAACAGAGACTCCAAGGATAATGAAAATGGAAATAAATTAAAAATTGAGAAATCATGAGCTGAAGCTTAAAGATTACCTATTTATTTGAAAATAATGGAAATTATGCCTGAATATACATACCTAAGATAGTATCAACAAGTTGAATTTGTATGTAAATAAGCCTTGCTGAACCCTACTTACTTATTTTCAAAAAAATATAAGAATTACATTAATAAAGCTCATTTTGCTCATTGTAGTATAATATCCCAATAATTAAGTATTTATAATATTAATGGAGAAGAGGGACTAAAAATAAACAGCTTCTATTATTCTTTGATTTGTCCCATTAGGGATCACAAACAGTAATTAATTACAACTGGGAGGGAATGCAAACAAAATTTAGACAGAAAATCTGTGTCTGGTCTGATTCTGCTAACAGTTAAGCCAGGCATTTGTTATCATGGGAAATATTACTTATTTATTGTATGTAACCTTTGGCTCAAACTTACTTGTAAATAAATCTCAGTGCGTACAATAGGCTTTATAGCTAACATGGACAGCATTTCATTGAAAGCAGAAACCCTATTTGTGTGGGTATCAGTTTAATTTAGATAATTAGTACAGGAAAACTGTTTTAAGAGCATTTAGACAAGAAGATCCCAATTGCTTCTAAAAAACACAAAGTGGGACATGATTAATATATAAGTATGGTTAGGATTTATGGATGATAACCTTTTAAAAATCCAAAAATGTTTGCATTTTAAAACAATACCTATTAGCACTAGCACTGATGATGTTACATAGTTTGGGTAATGAAAACAACCAAGTTCAGAGAGCATCAAGGACCCCTCACAATATCTATTCTCAGTTGATTTTGGAACATAATATTGTTGTCAATAGCAACATGTGCAGTGCAAAATTCCTGTGATTTAGTGCAGAAAATACAACTCTTGTGTGTGGGCTAGAATACCCTATTAACCAGTCTGTTCTTGCAAGCATTTTCCATATGCCAATCCATATGCATCCCCATACAGAACCTTGCACACATGCAATCTGCTAAATATTACAGGTCACCTGTGAATAGTTGAATGGAATGAATATATATTTCTGAATTGGCTCTTCTGAGGCGAGCTTTCAAAAGCAATTTAATAGTTTGGCACTGGTGAGAAAAAAATCAGATGTTATATTCTGTCAAGTTTTACTTTTGCTAGTACAGATTTTGGGTTGGTTTAAGATTCTGAATATATCCACCATTGTGCTGGATCAGATCGCACACATATATTGGTAGCAGCAAGCAGGATTTGACTTTGGATTGCATTCCTTTTATCTGTGTAATAAGATTAATTCTGTTACCTTTCACGTTCTAGCTATCTATCTTAATGACTAAAAGAAAAATAAAGAAGCGAAAAAGCCACAACCCAGAATGAGTCATGCACCAAGTTCAGGAAAGTACCTGCCAACTTTTCAAAACCTTTGATCAAAATATGTAAAAAAATAGAACTGAAATATATACATGTACTTCTAATCTTTTACTCTCTCGATCTTCTTTCTCCTCTTTGTTCCAGTGGTGCTTTTGTTTTGTTTTGTTTTATTCTTTCCAAATTTAATGGTGCCTAACACTTTCAAAGAATCCCCAAAATTGTTCCTTCTACTCTGAATTTTGGAATTGTTCCACCCTTCAATTTCCATTCATCTTTTTTTGCCATCTCTGTCTTATAGCCAGTGGTCTCAATGATCAGCAAACCTGACTTGAAAAGTTTTCTTTTACTCTTCCAACTTTGCCCTACTTACACTGATTTTTCACTTTAATCTAATTCATTGCTCTGTATTTTATACTGAGGACAGAGAAATTCATTTTCTCCAGTTGCAATTCACTGTATTTCTGCTATTCCCAGTGAAAGCACTTGAACACTTTGATTTTGTGTCCTCTCTTTCTTTCTCTCTCAGTCAATATAACTATTTATTTTGAAGAGATTGATGGTAGCACATAAATATATCAAGACACACTTCTGTCAAGATTTAAAGTGGGCGTATCTGCAAATGCAGTTGTGTTTAAGCCATTCTGGTAAGAGTGTTTTCTAATAAGGTGGAAGGTGCAGAGAAATATTTTTAAGTACAATGTTTTATCAAGAGATACACTGCATTTTGTTTGTTAAATTATAGCTTCTATTGATTTCAGTGGGTTCTCTCACAAATAAACACATACAAAATAGCAGTTTTAAAGTTCATTTTTTTTTAAAAAAATGGGACACAAATTTAAACTCTAAGAAAAGCAAATCACTCTTACCTTAGATCCATGTCACCATCTACCCAGTAGGCTAAAATGTTAGAAGCTGTTCCACCAGGACAACATCCCATGATGATCACTGCAACAGCTTGAATTGGAAGCACATCAAAAGCATATGCCAGTGTAAAACCCAAGAGAGGCATGATTCCAAACTGGCAAATGACACCCACGATGATACCCCAAGGCCTTTTTATGTGTCCTAAAAATTTATTCAGTTCCACATTGCAGCCCATGGAGAACATCACCAGTGCCAGCATAATAGTTAGGACAGTACTTAGGACTACACTCAAAACTTTGTTGAAATCATCTTCCGGCTTTAAGCAGGATGTCCCTTTGCAGATGGTGGCATTTTTAGCACAGTGTGAAAAATTCCAAGTTGTTTGTGTTGTTGGAAATGCCGAGGTTAAAATATCAGATTCCCTTAAATGGTCCTCCTGCATTTTGAAGGGAAGAAATGCTTGTCCAGGCTCTCTCATGCACTATATTGAAACTAGTCTTCTTCAGCATCTCATTATAAAGGACTAGGGGCAATAAAGAAGATGATAATGCTGGAATTTGGCAGTTGCTAAGGTTTACAGCTGAGTTGCTGAGTCACAATATTTCCCTAGTACATTTATTCACTGTGAATCAATCATTTATTTTCAGAATAGGTGAGGTTTCACACCAAATTAATATTTAAACATAATGGGTAACAAGCAAAAATAATATATTAATTACAGGAGGATAAAAGAGTAACAATGAGCATCTCTCTTTAATATTTATCTCTTCGCCACCCCTTAATTTTCAGTCAACTGTACAGTGAAAAAAATATTTTCCCCCTTTTGGATTTCCTGAATTTTTCCATACTGTATCTCCTGTGGGTCATTCTGACATCTAAAGGAAGTCTGAATGAAAAAAAATCATTTTTTTTCTGTCAGTTTCATTTACTTCATCCAAAATACTGATGTGTTGTTAGATTTAAATATGTTGTCAGACAGATGTGCTTCATACTAAAGCACTGTGCTGAAACATATACTATATCTCCCCCCTTTTTAACTCATGATTTATTATTGCAGTTTGCTTATCTAGAATTAGATATTAGATAGAATTGGAATTAGAATTTTCTTGTGCTGCATAAAGAAAAGATAATTCATTGAAATCAGTGCCAATCATCTTCATTACCTGATATCCTCTTAGTTCAGACAAAATTCACTATCCGTATCTGGACAACACTGTATTATGATTATTTTTGAAAAAACAAAATGAAACAGTTTCAGTCCCCACAAATGTTGGCATTCCAGGGATTCAGTAAATGCCATTATTTATGTTATCACTGATGTTGCTAGTGGGTGGCAAAGATGTTGATGAGATTAGTCATGTCTGCAAGTTCTCATTGTCATTAGTTATTGTGTCCATTTGCAATAACTGTCCATTGGGGATGGGGCCAGTAATTAGGATGGGAACGCCCTTCAGTCCATCTTACTCCACTGTCCACCTATGACATATCAACATTACCCTTCAGATTACATTCAGCCTGTGGCCATCGTAGACATGTTGGGAATGGAACTGGAATAATTAGGGTGATGCTGCTGCTCAGGTTGGATGTGCCCTAGATTTCTCATGGTGTGAGAAACAAGGAATAAGATCACCCAGCAACTAGCACATGGTAGAACATAGCACTTGCTCATTACTCCTAATATCTGTTTCTGAGATTGCAGTGAATGGCACTTAAAAACAACTGTCAAAATTGTATCTCTTAACACAGAATCCATAGATCTAAAATGTGAGTTAACTTCTGGAGTGCAAAAGTTCTGGGAACCTGTTGCACCGGCTTTTCACGGGATAGTAGGTATTAGAAAATGGTTTGATCCAAAATATTTGGAATATAAAATCTGTTTCCATTCTAAGGTGAAGCCTGTGGGTCCCTTGGCAGAATGAAAGCCAAAGTCAAATAGAATAGGTGATCTTTATATTAACAAAGTTGGAGATAACTTTAGATGCTGTATGGATGGGCCCCAACCTGCATTTTTCACGCTTACATTCCATCGAAGACTGAAATTACTTGACACCAACCATATTCTTCTACCTTTTGAATAGTTTGTTCACTATTTTTCAATTAAATTTTTTTTAAAATTCAGTTTAGACATTGGTTTAAGCACTGGTTGCCATAATACAGGTATTGTCTTCATCATCAGTATACTAGTTTAACAATCTAAAGTCACTACGTATATTGTTAAATATGGTTTTTAAATTTAAGACATAGGAAATTGCATGTTACTAAACATTTACATAGGAGTATGCAATTTCCCGTGTGTTAAATTTGAAAAGTTAGAGGGAAAAAAAGTCTCAAATGCTCTCCATTAAGTGGCAATTTAAACCCTCAGTGATAATCCATTACAAGCAACATCAACATTAAAAAAAAATCAGGTTGCCTTATTGTAAGCATGGTTTTATAAAGTGGAAAGTTCTTTAAAATGGAAAATGGGTATTGAGAGTCTTCTTTTTAACAGATGGGGACATAAATAGATTATATTTATAACAATGGTTGAAATGTGAAGAAGGAAGAGCTAGTCTCTGTGGAATTTATAGGGAATGTAGCACAAGATAAGCAAGTAGAAAAGTGCCAGAGAATATAATCCCAGACTGAACTATTCTGACATAAAGGTTGCTTATGACCCAGCATGTCAGCAGAATAAACCTAGTTTTCATTTAAATGATACCCTTATTGAAATAAATTAATGTACTATATATTTTAAACTCTGCAATGCATAAGTGGCATCTCTTAGAATACTTCGTTTTGAAGACAAAGACCCCAAATTTCACCTTGGGTGTTATAATGAGATGATGCCTATATGAGTGGAGTGTAGACAATTTCCCCAATAGGATTCACAACTGAAGTTGTGCTTAGCATTATGCCTCAAACCTATCTTGAATTACCTACTGTAATATTTTCTGAGGGGGTCCTTGGTGCTCTCTGAGCTTGCTTGTTTTCTTGCAGATGTTTCATTACCCTAACTAGGTACAGTGGTGGGCTGCTGCATAGTCGGAGAGGTTCGGGCAAACCTCTAGCTGTGATCACTGGCTGCGTCCGCCAACCCGCCCTTGTGCTATGCTTTCCATAAATAAATAACTTTCCCACCGCCCACGCTGCCCAGGTGAGTTCCACGCCGCCCCTGCTGTACTCACTGGAGCTGCCTGAGTCGATTAGCTGCCTGTTTGAAGCTGCCTTTCAGCCCCAAAGCAGCGCATGCGAGCGCTCACGACCAGGGAACTGCTTGTCAACGTAAGTGCAGCCCACCTCTGACTAGGTAACATTATTAGTGCTAGTAAGAGTGCTGTTTGTTGTTAGTTTATATTCTGGTGACTTCCTTGTCTGTGTGGGTAGTGGTGGTTTTAGAGATATTTTTGCTTGGGCTGTTTACTGATGGCTCTTTGGCAGCTTCTTGATTGGGGTATATTGCTTATTTGATTATTGGTCTGAAGTTAACCTTCGAGTGAACTTCAGACCAACAATCAAGTTAATCTTACCTCCAAGGTTAACTTCAAACCAACAATCAAGTAAGCAACCCTAACTCAGAGCTATAAATATTCTTCTTTATTGTAATACTTTATAGCACAATGGAGTAAAACTATTTGATTTCAAGGGAAGGCTGTTTTGACATTCCAACCATTTTCTACAACATCAGTCTTTTCTGTCAATAAAATGGGCTGTTGTCTGTGTGGGGCTTGTGTTGTGGACAAAATTAGGCCCCTGAGAAGCAAAACACCAATGGAAATCTCATAAACTGGGTTGAGCCATGGGGAAGTAAAATTTATGAGGAGCTGATGTATTTTATTTTAATTTTTATATTTTTGAAAATAGACTCATGGATTTTTACCTTATGTAGATATATTTTATGGTGTTTTAAATTTTGGGATTGGGAGTTCAATATATTTCTACTAAGGAAAATATACCTCAGAGTGATCTCTTTGATAGAATGTAGTCTTTCTCATTAAAATGGTTTATCTTAACATATTTGCATATGGATGTGTATAGTCATAAAAATGTTAGTTTCTACAATATTTTCTAACTTGGCACCCCATTTCTGGCTTCCTTCCATAGCTAATAGCTTTTTTTCCTCACATATTTTGTTAATGAGTTGCTAATATCAACATAAAGATTTTTAAGGTGTCGGGAAAAATCTGAAAATTCCCGTAGCCAAGCAATGCAGAAACAATTCAAACTGCATCCAGTGACAAATCAAAGTATTTTCTGCTTCAGTTGGTTATAAATAGAGAGAGGCCTGCAATACCTACATAACTAGAATAGGACAATTGGCATCTACACAAAAGATTTCCGTTGCTCCATACTTTCCCCCAAATAACAATAAATTGAGTTTCAATTTATCTTTGAACTTAGTTTTTGTTTTACTCTTGCCTTTATAGATCTGGCCAATCATCTTGATAAATCAAGGGACAGTTTGTTAGATGGATTCTAATTATATGTGTAGCCGTAATTACTGCTACACATATAAGAGACAAAGAATATTAATGAATTAGCAGAATTGAGCTCCACAACTCTGTCCTCTCTGGCCCTGTATTCTTTATGTAGTATTTGTCTGGTGATGAGAGGAAGCAACCTTTTGCATGGAAGATATTATGAATGGTGGCTTACCCACATTTCAGAATCCCAATCGTAAAAGTTTCTGGAATGTATGGAAAAGTATCTACACATCTGATGGCTTCCTAAACTCAGATCACTATGTAACCTTGAGAATGGAAAGCTTGGAAAAGTCAAACAATATTAATACTTCAGCATCATATACACCAGAGATAAGGGGAGTTGGAATGATACAAACACAATGCAAGCCTTTCCCCCTTTTTGTGCATATCAAGAGAGCCCGAAGACCCTAATAGACATACAGTAGGAGCCTTCTGCTTTTTTCTGCAAGAGGGGAGGTCACAACGATGGCAAATTCTATATCAATGCAACTTTTTTTTTTCCAGTGAACTCAAACCTTGTTAGCCAAAAAGCTATAGCACTGACTGATTACTGAGTAACATGATTCAGGGCATAAAGTAGATTTTAATGATTTAAAATTATTTTATTGGATTAGAGTACTTTAATAAAAGCAAGCACATTCCTTTTCTCCAGAAATATCCTTGGACTTTGACATCTAAGAGACTATGGAACCTTTGCTTGAAAGTTATAGTTTTACTTTATAACCTTCATCAAGAACTGCTGAATCAATTTTTAAAATCCATGATATCAGGACAGTGAAACAAATGTACTCTTGCTTCCTTTATTTTCAGAGAAGCATTTGATATCTTAATTTTGGCAGATCATTTTGAGCTAAATATCGAGTCCATTGGAATGTATAAAAATGTACAACTATTGCTCTAAAGTAAATTTCAGTGTACACTTTTCTCAGTCCAAAGGCCGAGCTCAATTTAATTTGAAATCTGCTAAATTGTATGTGTGATCTGACACAGAATATTTCTGCGCTGGCATTTTTTTCAGTGACATGGATGTTTGGGAGATATGGGGTTTCCACTTGCAATCCAGTGTTAGAAACACAGGGTCACAAATGGAATTGAGATGCTCCTGGGATTCAGATGGTACACAATCTCCCCATTTAAATCAGCAGAGGCAGTGTTGAGTTAGCAATCTGGGTTTAGACTGCTTGAAACACTGTCTTAAACTATACCACTGAACATACGAGAGAAATTTATTTGTCTGCCTGGCATAAGTGTTAGTTAAATGGGCACAAAAAGTTAAGATCTTCTTGATAGCATCTCTCTGATGTTTACTAAATTGATAAACTGATGCTTAATAGGCTCCTTCATTAAATATAATGCTACTCTTACTAGACTGCAAAAGTATGATCTATAATTAGATGGTATGAAAATTAGAGTTTTCTGCATCTTTTTGCAACTTCTGCATTTAGTTACCGTACAGAGTTGAATTATTCTAACCCTGCTTTAAAGCAGATCTAAATAATCACCATGAACTCTTATGGCATGTATTGAGTTTGGGCATAATTGGGCCATTATGCATGTGGTGCTGTAATAATGATATTATCATTATTTGCAGTATTCATAGTTTATCCTTAACTTATTTCATAGATTTCAGTTTTCCTTAGATTGTAGAGCATGAATCACTATTAAACTACCAGCCTCAAGTGAGATGCAGTGTCTCTCTTCCCCACTCAAAGCTATTCAAAGGTAATTGGACAATAAGAGGTGAATTATTCTAAAGATTGTGGATATCAAGAAGGTCCTTGAATCAGTGTTACAATGTTCAAACAAAGCAATATTTCTCAGAGCCCAGTTCAAGCGGACGGTTCATTCATATGCATTGACTGATATTCAGTAAGCAAGCAAGGGAACTTTGTTGGGGATATGAGTAGATATATTAAATTTAGAAATATCTCAAGATCTCTCTGCTATGTTGCCAGTACACACAACTAGCTCTAAAACAAACAAAGCAAACCACCTCTAGACCCAGAAATGCAGTTGGATGACACCCAAACATAGGATAATACATTTTGGAGTTTGTAAAGGCTGTTGGAGCAGATACCTAGCGGTGAAATGTCTATTGTGTAAGACTTTCAAAAACCTTACAAAATCAGTTCTGCAAAATATTTTGGAGTTTCCCCTAAAAATTCCAGCTCATCTTTTGAAATCGCTCAGAATTGGTTACAAGATAGGCCGCTATATAAATGTTAAAGATAAAGGTTTGCCCTGCCCAGTTGTGCTCGATTCTAGGGAGTGGTACTGATCTCTGTTTCTTAGCTGAGGGAAGCAGCATTGTCCAAAGACATTTCTGTGGTCATGACTCTAGGTCGAGGCACAGAGAAAGCTGCTATCTTCTCACCAAAGTGGTACCTATTTATCTACTCGCATTTGCACACTTTTGAACTGCTAGGAGGACAGGAGCTGGGGTAAGTAGTGGGAGCTCACCCTTTTGCGTAGTGTTTAGATTTCAAACTTAGGCTAGACAAGCTCAGTGTTTTTAACTCTGTGCCATCACGCCCCCACGTATAAATGTTATAGTTAAATAATTCTATGAACAAAATTAGATTAGTTTCAGTTAAAGCTTGTACCTGTATAAATAAGGTACTGATCAGTGTTTACAAAACAATCTTCTCTCTCTCAAAAAAAGTCCATATTCATTGTCATGCAATGCTTGGATCTGTTAATTCAGCAAAGCATCTAGAAATAAATTTCTTTTATGTGAGTTAAAGGTATTTGGATAAGTATTCGCTCTCAGGATTACTCCCTTAGAATCTGAGGAAGAGTTGATTTGTAGTTTAGAATTCAGAGAGTTATGAATCTTATCATGACATCTAGGTTCTTGACTTGGTATGGCAGGTATGAATTTGGCCCATGAAAAAGCTAGATCAACATAATTTTCCAAAAGGCAAACATTTACAGCTTCAAGATCACATCCACAGCAATGACTAAGGGTAGAAATCAGGAAATGCCTGTTAGATAAAGAGTTTGACCTTGAAGTTATTCCCAAACTGAGGATTTAACCACATTGTTTTTTCCTCCCAGACATGCAGTTGTCTGGGAAAAATGTATTGAAAAATCTCTTAACTTGGTTCAGCTTGGTTCAAATTCTAATTAATAAGTTAATATGAAAATAAAATCTTGCTCTCATGCACACACACATATACACACAGACACAGATCCACTTTAGCTGCACCAGTAATTAAAATAAATCCATCTTGCCTGTTCCAAGATTCATCCAATTAATCTGAGTTACAAGCTCCAATTAGATCTCATTGATAGACTATATTTTACCAGACAAATTGGCTTGTATAGTGGCTTTTTGTGTTCTCTGAACACGCTGTAATTTAATGTTAAGACCTTGATTTTGTTATTTCGCAAGGTAGCTTGAAACTAATTGTACATAATCTCTCACAATTCAATTAGAGCAAATTCTGCTTCATTCAAATCTTTAACATGAAAGACTATAATTAATTCTGGAAACTTTAAAGGGAAAAGGAAAGTAAACAAGAAAGAAAAGAGAAGCAGATGGATAATAGAAGACAAGACAGGTTGAGAGCTGGAGAAGTTAACATAGAATGAAGGTCCAATTAAATATGCCCCTTTTTGATCTTTCATCAGTATAGTTTTCAAGTTTGATGCATTCTATAAGGAGTTACTGTCAGTTCTCAAACAAACTGAAGTTATAGTGAATACTAATTCATAAGGGTAAACTCTGGCGTTATGAAGAAATATGATATCTATATTGACATTGTTGTATTTTTGGATCAGTGACAAATAATGTAATGGTTCTGTTTTAATTGTTGTATAAACCTCTGCTTTTTTTATTCATCAAAATACAGGTAGTCCTCAACTTACAACTGCAGTTGAGCCTAAAATTTCTGTTGCTAAGTGAAACATTTGTTAAGTGAATTTTGTCCCATTTCATGACTTTTCTTGCCACAGTTGTTAAGTGAATTACTGCAGTTGTTAAGTTAGAAACACAGCTGTTAAATGAATCTGGCTTCCCCACTGACTTCGCTTGTCAGAAGGTTGCAAAAGGGGATCACATGACCCCAGGACACTGCAACCGTCATAAATATGAATCAGTTGCCTAGCATCTGAATTTTGATCACATGATCGTGGGGACGCTGCAATGGTCATAAGTGTAGAAAAACGGTCATACGGCACTGTTTTCAGTGCCATTGTAACTTTGAATGGTCACTAAATGAACTGTTGTAAGTCGAGGACTACCTATACAAAGCAAAGCACCAATGATTATCTTGAAAACTGAAACAGACCAAGTTACTTCTGAGAGTAGTTTATTTTTCAGCTCTCATCTGGTTATTAAGTGTAGTTGGGCAGTTCCAGGGCTATTTGGCAGTGACCGGAGAGCTGACTAGTCTTGAAGGTTTTCCTCAGTTTTGGAAGATAGGGAGAAGCTTTTTGTGGCTCTTATAAAGTCTTTAAAAACTGGTCGGGATGTCAATTGGTATTTTATTGTTTTAATTATTTTACCCATTTGTCCTACCTGTCATTTTGTAGCAGTTTCAATCCATCTAGACACAAATGATACAGAGATGTCAGGTAGTGCTACGGCATTGGAGGCAAAACTCAGCTCTATGCTTTCTGTATCAAGTTTGAAAGTACTGGGTGTTTGTGTTGACTTTCATTCCACCATCTTCAAACTTTTTCTCCCTGAAAACCTGTAATGTGTGTTACATTTGACAGTAAAACAGGTAGGAAATGGGAAGCATTCTTCAACCAAATGCATTAGTGCTTGGATGTTGCTGGATGTTGCATTCCCAGCAAATCCATTGGGCACGGTCAGTACTGAGGAATGCTGGAAGCTGCTGTTCAACTTGTGCAGGTTAAAAAGACCTTGGCAAAACCATAGGCTTCAAATGCCCAATTATCAATTTCTAAAGTTTTAAGAGTTTGTCAGAAGCTGAAATCTTCTACCTAGGACAAAAGTCAGGCAACATTAAATACAGCAGTTCTATTTTTCCTCTTCATTCAATTGTTCCTTCCTGGATGGATAAAAGTTAGAACTCCTGGACTGGCTATGTGTCCAGTGTCTGGTCCCATGAATTCTCAGAGACCATTTAAAATTAACCTGGCTTAAAAATGCTCATACCAAACTCCAGTCCTTAGGTCTTGCTTTTGAGAGCCTCTGTCCATTAGGGTTTGAAAATGCTAGGAATCGCCTTTAGCAGCATACCTGGGATCTAATTTTCAACATAGCTTAAAACTAATATCTATTGTACCACACTTTGTGAATTTATTTATTTTTTTAAAGTTGGCACAGGCATTGCCCTATCTTTCTTCCATGATTATTTGAAAATTTTGCTGGGTTTTCATCTTGGCTAGGTTGGGTACGTTACCATCTGTAGTCCTGTCAAGGTGTTATAAAAATATCTCTCTATATCAGCATATATGGCCAAGTAGGAACAGCTCTGTGGAGTTCCTGAGCCATATGTTCCTCTGTTGCTCGTTTAACACGGAAACTTGGATGATACTTATATATCCCATTCTGAAGAAATACGGTAACAGAAAAAATGAGGCTTCTTTATTGTTTCTGTTTTCTGGCCAAGATTCCGATGTATTTTTCCAGGATTCTCAATATTGTGTTTCTTTTTGTTCTATTCATTTTACTTCTGATTGAAGAACTCTATTAATTTCAGTGACCATCACTGTTATCTGGTGATAATTCATAAAATGAAAATAAATAGTAAAAATAAATAATAAATAGACAAAGGACTAGAAGATCCCCAAGGTCCCTTCCAGCTCTGTTATTCTGTTATTTTTTATTTTTTATGTAATTTTACTGTATTTATGATTATCTTTTAATATATTTATCAATTTTTGTTGTGTCTATTTGATATACATATTTGAAGTGCTCAGTGGTTAGAATGTAGTACTGTAGGCCAAATCTGCTCACTGCCAGGAGTTCAATTCTGACCAGCTCAAGGTTGACTCAGTCTTCCATCCTTCTGAGGTCGGTAAAATGAGAATCCAGATTGTTGGGGGCAATATGCTGATTCTGTAAACTCCTTAGAGAGGGCTGTAAAGCATTATAAAGTGGTATATAAGTCTAAGTGCTATTGCTATATTGCATCTTCTGGCTGCAAGGCTGTAATAAATATAAAGAAGGCAAAACTAGATGTGTATTCCCTATATGTTTTCAGACCTTTTGCTTATCTCAGCTTGCTTTTCAGGACTGATCAAAATCCTGTGTGGATATTTACCTGCTAACAAATAAAATATGCTAGAGAACAAGTCTGGAAATCTTGGAAGCAATCTTTCATGAAAAAGCTCTGAAGTACAGTAGGCCCGAACCTTTTGGGCACTAAGGACCAGTTTGGTGGAGAAATTTTTTTCTGCGGACTGGGTGTGTGTGTGGTTTTGTGTGCTGACTGCATCCCACTTTGCTTTTTTGCATGGGGCTTCGCTTGTTTGCATGGCCCAATTGCTGGCATGCTGCGGACCGGTACCAGTCCATGGACCGGGGGTAGGGGACCCCTGCTCAAGTATTAACTGAGAATGTTTGGAATGGAATTTTTATTTTCAATTTTAATCCCACTAGGCCTCCCTTGAAGGCTAGTGCAGCAGTAGGCAGTTTCATTTACCCTTGATTTTATCTAGAGAAAGTAAATTCTCATTTGTTGGTGAGTTGGGCAGCTATATAAATTGATTTAGTAAATAAATAATTTTGAAGAGGCTGATTTACTGTATGTATGTTATGGTCCGTTTATGGTGAGGAATATTTTTATATTTGCCAGATGATCATATTGTTTTGGTTTGGAAATGATTGTCAAGTTACATGTTAGAAATGTATCTTACAAGTTTGGGGCAAACATTAGCTTGCAAAAAATGGGATAATTATTTTCCTAAAGTGCTGATGCTTGAAAATGATATTTGGCAGATCTGAGGTGAAGAAGAAAAGGTTAGATTATGTTCCCAAATGTTCTTAATGGAAATTTCCATCATCTTGTCTGTTTTTGAATAATTTAAAAATCCCTGACATGCCTTCTGATTATATATTAAGTGCCAGACCTAGTTTGTTCCCTCAGAGATGGCTATGCAATAAATACTTTTTATTGACCAAGCCTATTTAAATTTTAATCAGAATTGAAAACTGAAGAGAAAATTTGCTTAATAATTGATCTTGTCAATAGCAACTTCTGAAATCAATAGTTATGTGACAACAGTCAGTTTCTCAACCTATGAGGGTAAAGCAGAGGGTAATAGCTTTTGAAATAACAGGCAGGATAAATAACATTATCCATGTCTGGTAAATAGTAACATATTGATGAAACTTCCACATTTTAATTATATTCGATAACAAACTCTGTTTCTTGACAGAAATTTCTGTCATCATTTCAGCAAGCAGAATGAAAAAGTGTAAGTCAGGATTAATTCATAAGGTCACAGTTCTTTAAGGAAAACATGAATGTTCATTTGATAAGAAAAGACAAATCATGATCTTTTCCCACATGCTACACTGTTAAAAATAATCCCAAGAATGGAGCATTGCAGTGTGGGAAGATGGAGATCCGTGACCAGTGACAAGCTTATTAGACTGTACCAATAAAAGAGAATATTGTAGCTCAGGGTTGAACTATGGGGTCCTTGGTGCTGTCTGAACTTTGTTGTTGACTTGTGGATGTTTCATTGCCCAACTAGATAACATCATCAGTGCTAGAAGTGTCTGGGGTTTGCCCTCTGTTTATATGCAAGTGGCTTCCTTGTCAGCATTGCTAGGAGTGTTTCTTTATTAGGCTGTTGTTTACTGATAGTTTGTCTGAGTTGGTAGTTCCTTGATTGGGATATTGTTTACTTCTTGTAAACATTAGATTGTATTGGATCTGCTTAAAAGACAGTAGTTATGCCTTCCCCAGTCTGTGCCAGGTGTGAAAGATTAGATTTCACACATGAAGATCCAATTAAATTGATGTATTGCTAAAAAGTCTATGCACAGGAATCTTCTCAACTAATGGTTGGCATCTGCTTGGAATTAGACGAGAGTAATGGAATTCAAGAAGGGCTGAACTTAGACCCCTTATGACTACATAGAGATTGTGGGCTGTTCCCTCTTTTAACTCCCCCATCCATCTCCTACAATCTGGTATTCTTGAGACGACAAATAGAAATGTTGATCATTGACCAATAAAAGTACATTCAAGAAAACAAACAATATAAAGCTATCTCCTAACAACAAGAAGTAGATATAATGTAGTAAACTTTTGCTTCTTTTAGAGAAATAAAGTGACCTTGATTGCTTAATACATAGTGTAAATAAACAATATGAGAGCATCCGAGAAAAAAAATTAAATAAAAAGAGGGGTCATCAACTAGTGGTGAATGTAGTGTACAGTAGTGCTGTGTAATTGGCAATGCAGAAAAAAATGAGTGGTATCCATATCACAGACTTGATATTTAATGGATTGCAGTTCCCATGATTATCAGCCAGCATAGGATTACTGAATTTGAAGTCCTCCACATCTGAAAGTCACCAGGAGAAGATTCATAATATATAAATGTATAAGTACTGATGGGATACAGTGACTCGGTTTGGAACTGTCTTTGCTGTCTCTTTGCTGTCAAATCAAAAGTTGGCTTTTGACTATTTATTTCATCATGAGTAGTCAACTTGCTATCCATTATATATTTTGGACTTTGCTTCCATCAGTCTTAACTAACATGACCAAGTTGCAAAGAATATTTGTCCAAAGATCTGCTGATTTGTGACTTAATACATTTCTTAATTGCCTTCAAGATTGCCATTTAAAATATATTATAGTTACAATCTCATAAAATCTCATGAAGGAATCAGTCAAAGCAAGTGAAAGTTGAAAACAGAACGGAAACAGCATAAGTAAGTAAATGTTTCATACGTGATAAAAAACCATTCTGTTAAAAGCCAAAGAAAATGAGCAGGTTTTGAAAAACCTATATATAAAAAAGTTAGAGATATAATTGGTCATTTCCCAGCCTTTTTCTTAGGGGTTTTATATCAGGTTATGTTAGATGTTTCCTTTTTCAATTATTTTAGCTGGGTAGTTATAGGAGCCTCTTATTTTATAATAGTATTGCTCTTAATGATGGTATTTAAATTTTATAAGAGCTTGTGCATTGCTGTAGGATCTGTTAAAGGCCTTGTTGGAAATATTTCAAATATATAAATAATGTAAAAATGATATACAAAAGTGGATGGGCCGCTCAATATTCTTTGTCTCTTTTGTGTACACACATGACACATTTCAATTTAGAGCCTAGGTGACAAAAACAGTTTTCGCTCTTCAAGTTTGTAACCTGGAATGTCATAAGTCCTTGACTTATGTCCACAGTTGGAAACAGAATTTCTGTTGCTATATGGTTGTTAACTGAGCCACACACAATTTTATGGCCTTTTTGCCATGGTTTTTTTTTTTAGTGAATCACTGCAATTGTTAAGTGAATCAAGAGGTCATTAAGCAAAATTTGGCTTTTCCCATTGACTTCGCTTGTTGGAAGCTACTGAGAAGGTTGCAAATGGTGATCATATGATTCTGGGATCCTGAAATCATTGTAAATACATGCTGGTTGCCAAGCAACCAAATTTTGATCACATGGTTGTGGGACTACTGCAACAGTTGTAAGTGTGAGGACTGGTCATAAGTCATTTTTTTCAATGCCATTGTAACTTCGAATGATTGCTAAACGAATAGTTGTAATTCAAAAACAACCTGAAATTACATGTCGTTTTCTCTTTTGGAACGCAGTCACTGTTTATGAATGTGTATAAATCAAAATATGCTGTCAAAAAGCCATTACTCTGGTGCATTCATATATATTTTTTCAGAAGATAAATGTGGACTCTTCAACACTGCGTTAATTCTTAGCAAAACAAAGGTCCTTTCCTAGCTTGCTATAGCTCTGTGTCTATAAGACCGGTAAGGTAACACATACTTGCTGTTACATTTCTGACAGCTTAAAAATCAAATGTGCTATATTTTACAGCTGACTGGAACATGATTGATGGAGTGATTGACTGGATAGCATAAAAATATAATCATAAGGGCTCTTGGGTATAGTCAAATAAAACCTATCACAATTTTTAAAAATCAGCACAAGAATAACATAACAAAACAGCTACAATTACAATTTGCACTTTTCCAAATTCCTGTCTATTAGAAGCTCAAGATATATCACGGGACTGCATGAATCATCCTAGTACAAGACTGGCTGTACAAAATATTTAGCGTTACTTTTGCTTTTTAGTTGGTTGAATGCATTAGATATTTTGGGAAAGATCTCAACAGAATTTTTGACTTGTCATACTCTAGAAGTATTGAATTACAAACAGTAACAGCACTAGCCTGCACAATCTATAGATATGCGCTTTTCCAATGAATGTGTTATAGTTCTAAATCTACGAAATTTACAAGCTGTGGCAAAATCTACTCTGGAGTAAAGAGGATGCTTTAAGTAAGTTCTACTACAGATTTTTTTAAATGTAAATGTGGAAAGGTAATATTACATTCAAAATATAACTTAAGGCAGTGTGTCTCAGCTTTAGGTACTTTAAAATATACAGATTCCAACTCCCAGAATGCTATGCTGGCTGGGGAATTCTGGGAGTTGGTCCACATATCTTAAAGTTTCTACGGTTGAGAACTGCTGCCTTAAGGCTTTTGAAAGCAAGTGCACCCAATTAGGAAATTCATAATTTGACCTAGATATGTCCAAGTAACTTGATTATTTTTTTCTCTTAAAAAATGTATTTTTTTTCCCTGTACCTTCTTTCCAGAATAGCCTAGAGCGATGTACAAGAGAATAGTAGAGAATCTGAATAAAGCAATCACAATAAAGACATCACTTCTTAAAAACAATAGCTATAACATTAAATTTAATTTTAAAAACAGTAAGGAAAAATAGTAGTGGATTTAAAGACCCTCTCTTCTAGAATGGCTTTTGTTCTACATATGTCTGGCTGGAGAGCCATGTCTTTGAAGCATTCAGCTTATGACTGCTTGCTTGAGGCCTGTTTGAATTTATGAAGGACCTTGAAAAAAATGACTTAAGACCTGGTTTCAAAGTTCTGATGTCCGGGCTCTCCTGGGGTCATGTGACTGCATTTTGGGTGCTTGGCAACCAGCCCACATTCACAGCCATTTGCAGCACCTCCTGGTCACATGATCATGATTTAAGACATTTTTACTGGAAGCCACTGTTTACTTTTGGTTTCTGGTAAAACACACCCCACAGTGAACCATGGGATTGTTTAACAACCACAACATTCGCTTTACAACTGCTGCAAAAAAGGTTGTAAAACTGGATCTACTTTGTGATTGTCATGACTTATGACTACAATTGCAGGGCTCAATTATGGTCATAACTCGAGTATTTGTTTTTGGAAATTAAACTGCATGGGGACCATGTGGACTACTCAGAGGGCCCAACTCATGGCTCCTGCTCCGTGACTTCCATAAATTTGTCTGACCCTTTTTTGAAGTCAGCTAAGCTGATAGTCAGCAACATAAAATAAATAAATGTAAAATAAAATAAATATCCCATGATATTGAATTCCAGAGTTATACTATGCATTATGTACAAATATTTTCTGTTTTGCCTGGCTTGAATCTCCCATTTTTATTGGATTTATTTTATTCTATTAAACTGCATAAAAAAAGGTTGCCTTCTTCCAGGCTTCCCCAACATATACTGTATATAAAATTATTTGCATGACAAATGGCTTATTGCTTTTGTATTCTGTAAAAAAAAAACCCAGAGTTTAATAGCTGTATTTTCAACCCATTTATTAAACAATATACGGCAAACAATAATAATCTGAAAAAAAATATCATGCTAACAATTCTGTAACATTTGGGGAATGTAATTCACAAAAGTTCTCAGTACAGGCATACCTTGTTTTATTGCGTTCTGCTTTATTATGCTTTGCATATTGCATTTTTTTTATAAGACTCTCCAACAGCAAAAAAATTATGACTTGCTGAAGGCTCAGAGGATGATTAGCATATTATTTTTAGCAATAAAGTATTTTTTAATTAAGGTAGGCACATTGGGTTTTTTTTAGACATAACACTATTGCACACTTAATGGACACAGCAATATGTAAACATAACTTTTATATGCCCCCGGGAAACTCAAAAATTCATGTGGCTCACTTTATTCAGTTATTCACTTTATTGCAGTGATTTGGAATCAAACTCACAATGTCTCTGAGGTATGTCTACAGTAACTTTCATTTAATCTTTAAAGTATCAAAATAAAATACAATGATATAAATAATCTCATACTTGCTTTTGAAATTTTCTCTCTCTCACACCCACCCACAGATAATAGCATAAGGTGGGTTGAACTTTCCTTAGAAAAATAAAGGGAAAGGTATAAAGCGAACTCAAGGCCCAGGGCCGGATCTGGCCTACAGGGTGCTTAGATCTGGCCCATGGAGCCGCCCTGGAAATAACAAAGGACCCGCCCACAGGCCCTCTACCAGCAAAAACGGAGCTTGGGGGGGCCGCTTTTTGATGGCAGGGTTTCAAGAGGCCATCCCAGCTGAAACGGAACTCGCAAGGGCCACACGTGGCCCCCTGAGCTCCGTTTTCACTGGCTGAGGTTTGCAGGCCATCGCAGTTGAAAACGGAACTCGGGAGCCCATTTTTCCTGGCGGGGTGCTTGGGCCACCACAGGCGCCCCTGACACAAGTGACATCATACTGACCATTCCCACCCCAGCCCACCGAGGTCAAACACAACCCTGATGTGGCCCTCAATGAAATTGAGTTTGACAACCCTGGTGTAAAAGAACCCTGGTGGCGCAGTGGTTAAAGTGCAGTATTGCAAGCAAATTCTGCCCGCAGCCTGAGAGAGTGCTAAGTTGACTCAGCCTTCCATCCTTCTATGGTTGGTAAAATGAGACCCAGATTATTAGGGGCAATATGCAAATTCTGCTTACAATGTAAATCCTAGAGTTCTGTTAAGCACTATGGGGTAGTATATAAGCCTAAATCTGTATTAAAATGGATTTCCTATTCTTATTAGTGTGGATCTAAGATCTGGAATCCAAATGGACATTTGAAGCTATCAATCACTGTAGCAATAACCGATTGTAAAACAAACAAGCCATGATTTCAGAATCAATTTATCATTGTCCAATATGGATTTACTGCTTGGTTTGTTTTGGCACTTCCCATTTCTAAGTGAAGATGCACCACTGTAATCTCTCGGTGCTTCATTTGTGAAACAAGACACTAGTATGTGGATGGGCTTTTGAGAATGCAATGGATATGGCATTTCCTGCCAGTGGTTTTATTTCCCTCATTTTTCTAAGAATGTCTGAAGAATGAAATGTTTACATTCTCTGATTGTTATGAGATGTTGGGGATGTTCAGTCCTCATTAGGGATGTGTAGATCAGTCTGAATCCAATCTGTGTCAACGTTGAAGCATTTCCTTATTATTGCACATGTCAAATTATTTTAGCAAGAAAATTTCATTTATTTTCAAGGGAACGTTTCCTGATATACACAGACAGTGTATACACATGGTGTGTGGGCGTGTATGAGTGCGTGAAATGTTAAAAGAAGCACCTTGCCATTGTGACACAACACTTACGTCTTTTGCACATGTGTTGTCAGCATATGCAAAAGCGATCGAGCTATCTGAATTATTGCACTGCAACCTACAGCTACCTCTCTATACAACTTTCACTGATAAAATATTCTGCAGAACTCCAGCTAGCATTTGTGCCTTTATTAATATTACTTTACTAATTGGGAGCCCACTATCACCTGAAGCATTAAGGTAATTTCAGTTATCAATGTAAAATAGGAGGAGTGTGTGTCCTTCTGTGAATGCAAAATATCCTTCACATCTTCTTTGAAGGTCATTCTTTATATGTCTTTAGCAAATAAGATGCAGGGGAAAACAATCTGAGATGTGACACTTTCAGACATGACAACCAGTTGAACCTAATGAAAAATCCAGGTAATCATACTCATCCTGGTATTTATCTGGACTGATGGAAACCAATTTAAGAACGAAGTAAAACAATAGTAATCATGCCATCAGAATTGGCTTCTCAGGGGCCACCGGTTGGCTGAATTTGTAACAATGGTTAGATAGAATTCTGCAGGACCAATAAAGAGCTAGATAGCCCATCTTTTCTTTGAACAGGACTGGATTAAAGTAGTTTTTGTTCTGACACAATAAACATTTTTTTGTGTATTTATGCTGGATAATGAGAAGAAGGTGATATATTATAAAAAAGGTGGGCTACCTAATTTGCACCCTCTCATTTTTGTTGAATTGACTAATTCCGGTAAACTTTGCTTCCAGCTTTCAACTTCCTGTAAAGTTCAATAAAAATGGATGTGGATTCATTTCCAGTAAAATTTATGGAAGAATTCTTTTATATTTCTTAATTCAGAAGCACAGTCCAAACATTGTTTCTAGTTTAAAGCCAAGAAGAAAAAAATATAAGCAAAAGTAATTGGTAATGGATATAAACTAGTAGAATGACAGGACTGTACCCTTATGAGAGAAACGGTGATGATTTCTGATTACCAGCTGTCTGTTTTGACAGGCAACCTGTTGCTTAATTTAAACTGCTTACTGTATGATAGCTAATTATGTGCTTCATAGAGATTAAAATGTGTAACATTAACTTTGTCGAGCCTAGTTTAAAAAAACACTCCCACTGTTTCAGCTCTATCATGTTTAATCTGTTAGCCAGTCAACTGAAGAACATACAGTTGATATGGTTGGAGGTAGCTTCACTTGAGCAATGACCACATTCTTTCTGCAATGAGATAATCATGCCCTGCATGCAAATTAACCTATGCATTCTTCCCCTGTGTCATATTAATTTCCTTTTAGCTATTATTGAAGTACCTTAGAAGAGAGTCAGGTTCAACTCTGAAGGCTGCCATAGTAATCTATGAGAGAGAGACAGAGAGAGAGAGAGAGAGAGAGAGAGAGAGAGAGAGAGAGAGAGAGAGAGAGAGAGAGAGAGAGA
>JANHFL010009482.1:46232-57646 GCA_032468155.1 Oxyrhabdium leporinum | reverse complement strand
GAGAGGGAGGGATGGAGGGAGATGTGATGCCAGTCTGCATAAGTTGTGGCTGATGTTCAACATTTGTTGTGATATTATTCTACTTTTACATTAGATGTAGCACCTCCTAGAACTGATGCATGTTCGTTTTTTTGAGATTCGTTATAAAAAGAGAATCTTGTAAATCCTGTAAGAAGGAAGAGGTGCTGTGTAGCACCTCTTCCTCCTTAGTGAATCAGTGTAATTCAGTGCTTCAGGGAGGTGTGGGCTGAGCTACTTTTGAATATTTGTTCAATATTTCAGACTCCTTTGCCTAGATAATGGTCCTTAAATATTTATGTCAATGTCACCTCCCTTATTTTGTACAAATGTGATTAACTGATATAACTTTTCTTACAAACTCTAGCAATAAAATTTATTTATCAATGCAGCGGCATCAAATAGGAGTTGCCTGCCTGCCTGCCTGCCCCCCCTCTCTCTCTCCCTCTCTCCCTCTTTCTCTCCATCCATCTGTCTCAAGCAGCTGAGATTTATAGGTCAATGGAACCATTTTAGATCCACATCTAGTAAGTGACTTTTCAGTAAATGCAAAAGGCTGTTTTCCCTAGTAACAGTTTGGACTGGAAACTGTTCTTTTCAGGAATAGTTTATTATGATTTTTTAGTGAAGTAGTCTAACTGACAACATAAGAATTCTGTCAAGGAATCTATTCTTGAATTAGAAGCCTACATATAGGCAAATTCCATGTATTTGTGTGTGGGGAGGTTCTGGGTCTGTTACATGCACTCTTTCAATATAAAGAGACTTAAAGGGGCATTTTGTGAAGGAAAGGCAGCTTGCTCCTGATAGTTAATATATCGCTGCTGATATTTTTTGAAAAGGATATAGTTTTTACTTTTTTTTAGCTATTACAAATATTCTTTTAATAGCACTGAGTGCCCTCTGCTAAAAATCCAAAATCTAAAGTTACATTTTTTTCAAGTTCTATAGAGAGCTTTGTTCAAACCCATGCCAGTCCTTAATATCTAGGTTATTTATGAAAACATTTACAATACTTGTGAAGGAAATAGAAGGTCCATAGGTCAAGTTGTTTTTTCATCCAGAAGTAAAGGCTTAACTTAAAGGAAAATACATCTGCCTTTCTCTACTCCTAAAGACACATTGTGTAACCAAGGGCAAGTGCTGCTTTTTCAATTAAGTACTTTTTGAAGCTGACTAAAATGTTTTCACTATTACTTTCAGAATCTCTGCTCTTAAACGGAGGGCAAAAACTCAAATCTCCAACATAAGGAAACCTGAGGAATGATTGGCTCAGAAAAATGTCATTTGGAAATGAAATACAGTAGAGTGTATTTAGCAGTGCCTAAGACATATTGTCAATTTGTTTTCTTATGGAGAATGTTTCTAGAGCTCTGAGGTTTTGTTTTGTTTGTAAGAAAAATGAGAAGTCTGCAAAAGTCCTCAAAAGTTTTTTTTTCAGGTGGCCATAAATGCCCACAAAGCTTAAATATGATTTACATACACTGTGAAGAAAGAATTTATTCATTAGTGTTTAATGGACTTCTCAAGGTTATAAAGTTTAATGAGAAATTAATTAGACCACTAGTACTACTGATTAAGTATATCCATCATATTGTGAATATGAATAGCAGCGTCCAGCTCTGTTTAAGTTGTAATGAAGTCAAGATCTAATATGTCACTGTCTTGTGCAATTAATCATATACATAAAGGGCATTGTATGACAACATTCTTACCTGTAGCTTTATGTTTGACCATACTGATTTGCTGAACCAAACAGCCATTAGTTAATTAGTTGCAGAAACTGAGCTTCATTGGAGGTTAGCGGATTAAAAGGTAGCTACAATAAAAGGTAAACACTTTTTATATGAACCCAGTTGTCTTTTGCTTTTAAGACTGTCCTTTTTGTAAGTCAAAGTAGCTTATCAGCCCGATGCTGCAGTTTTCAAGTTTCTTCCTGCAGAACTTTCTAAGATTTGTTGATTTGTTTTACATGGCCAATGGTCTGGTACTTTGCAAGTTGTACCTGCATATATGGTAAGCTTGATGTTTTGTATATTGATTTTTCCCTATAAGAAGTATTTCAAACACAAACAAATGAGGAACCATTTATCTTAAGTGGCAGCCTTATAGGAGTTACAAATATCTGACCGTGCATAGCCTAGTTAACTGAAACGTAACAATCAGCTTTCCTAGGATAAAACTTTTAAGTAGTGTGGAAGACTAGTTCTCAACAGGAAAAATAGGAGAAGTTATCCATAGATTATGTTGTGTCCTCTTCATTATTACTTTATAATGACTGGCTTGACATATGGCAGTTAAGTTCATGGTTTATCATTAGTTGCTTGTTCCCCCAACATAATATCTCCAAAGATGAACATATGATTTATATGTTCAGTCATTGTTCAAGTCAAGGTCAGTATAGTCATGCATTGATTCAGAAATATTTGCTAGCCAAGCTATATCTAGAGGCAGGCAAACCTACTTGATTTTTCCTTACTATTTATTTCCAGAAAGCTAGTAGATGCAGATTGCTGTGGTTCAGAAGAAAAACAGTCTATTATGGGAATCCCTAGAGTATTCTAACTTTGGAACAGGATCTTTTGAATTTCTCTAATGATGAGTGTATTAATATACATTCACTAGGAACTTCTTGTCAGCTTGAAACTTTTGAAAATGACATTAGATTATCATGTGCTCTCTTCAGGACATTAATACCAGAATTCACAGTTTTATTATCTTGGAATTGTCTTTCTAAGCTTAACCAGTCTCAACTCTTGCTTTTTATGAACTGCCTAGATTATTTGATGTTTTCTGTTTCATATACTGTACATACTCTCAGATAAGCCCATCCACAGATAAGACAATTCTTAAATTTTCAACCAAGTATCATGAAAAATGTATTTCTTCTGAATAACAGAATAATAAAATAATAGAGCCGGAGGTATATAGAATACAGAATAACAGAATTGGAAGGAACATTGGAGGTTATCTGTTCCAACCCTCTGCCCAAGCTGGAAGACCCCATACTGGATAAATTGCTGATCAATCTCTTCTTAAAAGCCTCTGGTGATGGAGCACCTACAACTTCTGAAAGCAAGTCATTCCACTGGTTAATTGTTCTCATTGTCAGGAAACTTCTCCTTAGTTCTAGGTTGCTTCTCTCCTTGATTAGTTTTCATCCGTTGCTTCTTGCTTAACATTTTGATGCTTTGGAAAATAAGTTGATCCCCTCTTCTTTGTGGCAGCCCCTCAAATATTGGACACTGCTATCATGTCACCCTTAGTCCTTCTTTTCACTAGATTAGACATACCCAATTCCTGCAACCATTCTTCCTATGTTTTAGCTTCCAGGCTCCTAATCATCTTTGTTGCTCTTCTCTGCATTCTTTCCAGAGTCTCAACATCTTAATATAGTAGTGACCAAAACTAGATGCAGTATTCCAAGTGTGGCATTATCAAGACTTTATAAAGCGGTACTAACACATCATGTGATCTTAATTCTATCTCTGTGTAAAAGTCACCTAGGATTGCATTGGCTTTTTTGGCAGCTGCAACCCACTGCTGGCTCATATTTAAGTGACTTTACACTGAAACACCCCCCTCTCTGCCTTGCAGTTACTGCTATTGAGCCAACTTTCATTTAATCTGTACCTGTAAATTTGATTTTTTCACTGCCTAAAACTATACATTTCTCTCCACTAAATTTCATTTTTGTAGATAGGGTAGATTCAAGTCAGTAGATAGAATGACCCTTTGTGCATACTTCAATTTTTACAGTTGGCTTATCTATGGGAAGCACATTTTTCCTGGTATTTTGGTTAAAAATTGGAAGGTCAATTTATCCACAGATGGGCTTATCTGAAAGCATATAGGTACTTATAGGTACTTAATTTGGGGGTGGTAGTGTATATTACAACCTAAAATTTTTAGCTTATCTATGAGGATATTTGGTATTTCCCGATCACATTACAAGTAAACAATATCAATAGTAGCAGTAAGCTATACATGTAATTTCCTGTGATGTGAATTAAATGATGGAAAGATTCTTAATTAAGCAATTAATATTTCTTGAAATAATTTTCTAAATATTGTTTTATGGATGCATGTAAATATCTTATAAGAAAACAATTAAGCTTTGTCATATTGACTTGCTCTGAAACAGGGCTGTCAAACTCGTGGCCCGCGGGTTGGATGTGCCACGCACAGGCCACGTCCATTCCTGGTTTAGCAAAGGGGAAAAAAGTCCCAATACGTCATGTCACACTGCCTTGACAATGCAGGTTTGACACCCCTGCTCTATATCTTAGAGCAGGGGTATGCAACCCTGACAACTTTAAGACTTGTGGACTTCAACTCCCAGAATTCCTCAGTGAACTAAGTCTTAAAGTTGCCAAGGTTGGACACCTCTAATATAGAGCATTGTGGTAAAATAGATAAAGCAAATAAGACTGGAAGATCATTTATTCAAGTCTACCTTGAGGTAAAATACTTCAACATTCAGGCACTTTGCAAGGTAGGGATTTGCAAGGCAGATATTTATGGCCATTACAGTGTACAGTATCATGTGATTACCATTTGCCTTTACAACTGGCAACAAGCAGAGTCAATGGAGAAACTGGTGGTAAAATTGCAAACAGCAGTCATGTATTGTCTCTTGCTTAACAACCAATCATGGCTTGCTTAACAGCTGAATGGGAAGTGATGTCATAAGTCCATTGTAGTAGTGTGATGTTTCACTTAGTGCCATGTTGCTTAGCAATGGAGTTGCTGGTCCTGATTGTGGTCATTAAGCAAGGACTACCTGTACAGAAATATATAGGCTTCAAGCTCAGTTTGACCACGAGATGACAGCAAAGAGAGAGCAAAAACTTTTTGCTGTCCTCTATTGGCTATTATCTTTGCAGTTTTGCAGCTCAGATATAGTAGCTATAATGCAGCCTCCATTGAGATAATGTAAAACTCCTAATCCGAATTTCTTTTGACCATTAACACAGGCACATCTGCATTTGCATATCTGAAATTAGCATAAAAATAAAATAAAAAACTGAGATGACTTTCGCAAAATAAATGGCAGTTTTCATCATTCATGTAACAGACACTTGCAAATAGTTATCCTCATACTAGACTGGGCAGAATACATCAGGGAGACTCCCCCCATATCTTTATTAAGTATATTATAGTGACTGCCTGAATTAAATTTAAGTACGGTGAAATAGGCCTAATTCTTATAGAGAAATCAATCTGTATTATAATCTATGAAAATTTAGACTAGGCACATTTGAATGTAGTTTGCTTAACAAGCAGTAGCAGCTGTTTTGTTTAAAGGATAAAGACAGGAGAATTCAACTTCTATGAAGCCTTCCATCTATCTTCATTAGAGGTATAAATAAAATATTTCTGACTGCTTAAACCGTGCATCCTTTTCAATGAATTTATAAAAAAGTTGCGCTGAAGTGATGGATTGATTGGGAAAGGCATCAGTCTCTTCAAAATTACATGTCAAGCAAAAGTCCTTAGTGTGGTTCTCAGAAAGCATAATTTAAAGAATTGAACACTTGATAGCCACATGGCAATAAAGAGTTATAGAACCCCTGCCTCTCCATTCCTGGTTTTCCTTTATGGTCATCCAGATTTTTAGAGGCCACATATAATAGCCTTAGACTATGGTTAAACTATTCTGGGACTTAATTATGTAATTTTTGTAAAGAAGAAAAGAAATTACATAAGTTGACTTCATGCATTATATGAAGATACGTTCTGCAGCTCCAGAATAGCATGCATGCCTCCTGCAGTTACAAATCTTAGATTTGTAATTATGAACAGCATGATTTGTAGCATGACTGCCATTTATAGCATTAAAAACATCATAGCATGAGTTCTAGGATTAATATGCTTAAAATAGTTGAAAAAAATATCAAAAGCTTTCCTCTAAATCCCAAAAAATCCTGATCTCCATGTATTACTGATATGCTCCTCCCTCCTTGCAACCATGGCTTTTACTGTATAGCTCTTCTCTCTTCAATAATTAAGCTTCTGCTTATAGTACCACTTAAATCAGCATACAAGTAGTCTTTACTTAACAATTGGGACTGGAATTTCTATGGATGCAGTCATAAAGCAATAGCAATAGCACTTAGACTTATACAGCGCTTCACAGAGCTTTACAGCCCTGTCTAAGTGCTTTACAGAGTCGTCTTGTGGGAGGATGGCAGTGAAGGTTGCAAGTGGTGGTCATGTGACCAATGGACTCTGTGATGTTGTAATTGTAGTTGGGCACCGGGAGCCTGGACTACGATAATGACAGTGGGAATAGTGCTACTAATGTAAATGCTAAGACTGTTTGTAAATACCACATGTATTGTCCTGTCATAAGTTTGATTGATTTAAATGAGGATCACCTCTATGGCTTACTTACTTTGGTCTATGAACTTGGCATCTGGATTATTATCCCCAGAGACCTTTAAAACTTGTTACATTTTTTTTAATTAATCAAAGAAATTATTGTTTGATTTTATTTATCTTAACAGCCATACATGCAGCCCCAAGTGTTATGCAGCTCTAAAATAATGGCAACAACTACTGAAATTTTAATTAAACTTACCAATAGAAATCCCATCCCAATTGTTAAGTAAAGACTATTTGTATGGTGATTTAAGTGGTACCATAAGCAACATTTAGTGGCAGAAGCTTAATTATGCAAATGAAGTTAATCTATTTTCATTTTTATTCTTATTACCACCCAATACTTTTTGGAATGAAGTCAGTTCCAAATTGTGCACTTCTGATCTTATGACTTTCTCTTATGTTTGACCTAGGTTCTTATGCTTACTCAAGCAACCATGTTTAAAAGAAATTATAGCTTCTTTTATAACCATTAAGAATAAATGGTTAAGGATATACACTGTATATATCATTAGTAATCCAAACACTTTTGGGATTTGCTATGAAAAAAATCATATTTTATTCATAGAAAGACTAGCTGCTTGTAGCTATTTATAGTCAATTCACATGTACACACCAGTTGTCTTGGAAAAAGACAACAAAAAATAATATCACAGAACAGGTTGTCTCCAGAAGTAAAATGCACAAGAACATAAATCTGACATTCATATGAATTTCTTCATTCTCTATGTGCATTTTCTTTTGCAGGCTTCAAGGTTTCCAGCACATTTTCCCCCAAAAGTAAGGATCTGTAGCCAATCTAGGATTAGAAGGAACATAACAAGCTTTTGGTAGCATAATTATTGTGCACCAGAAATTATATTTTTTGTACTCTACAAGGTGCATTTCATGAGATCACTTTCTCAGTTTCATCATTGAATGAAGATGATTTGCTTAAATGTGGGGAGAATAGCAACAGTACTTAGACTTATATGTCTCTTCCAAGTGCTTTACAGTGTCAGCCTTTTGCCGCCAACAATCTGGGTCCTCATTTTACTGACCTCGGAAGGATGGAAGGCTGAGTCAACCTTGAGCTGGTCAGAATCAAACTCCTGGCAGTCAGCAAAATTAGCCTGCTTTCTAACCACTGCACCACCATGACTCTACAGAATGTTGGTAGAAGGGTTGGACTGTAGCCTAGAAGGACAATTTTTAAAAAATGCATGTCATTTATTCAAAGGAAAGAACTGTAGAATCTTTCAACCTATGAAACTGGCTTATAAGCTGATGTTACCTGGTTTTCTGTATAATTCCTTGGGCAAAGAAGAGACTGGGTAAATTTGTTGTTGTAGGAGAACTCTAGCAGCTGCAGTGGACAACCAAAAGAGAGCTAGAATGAGAAATGTGACAATCTTACATTCTATGGTGAGAATGCTTATTAAATTTACTCATGCTGCTACTCCACAATTAACCATCTGGCTGGGTAAAAATGGAATTAATTTATGTGTTGACCAACAGTATCTACTGACAATTTGCATTACAATAAACACCTGTTACCACTTTTTAAAGCCCTTTTCCTAAAAAACCAAATGGGAAACAACACTGATTGTTACTGCCAGGGCCAACACATGCTAATGTCACTCACTTATATGGTTCAAGTAATGTATAAACAAATGTATCAAACTGATTGAAGAGCCTGTGATTAAAACAATAGTAATTAGAATATCCACTGAACTCTCCTAATTATGGCTGTACATATTCATGATAAGATGTTTGAAAGCCCAGTGTGCTGTAAATTATCAAAGTCAAAAGCCTGTCTCTGGAGTCTTTTTTTCCAGGATGTTAGTAACTGAAGAGCATTTGAGAAAAAGATCTTGTAACAAATGTATATTTTTTAGGAATGGTGAGTAACTTTACAAACTGGAGGTATATGTTTCTGTGAGATTGCTCTATCCTGAAGCTCGAAGATCCACTTCATAAGTTAATGTAACTGACAGCCTAAGAGTGTGACTTTTGGAAAGTATATTTTATTTATTTAGTTCAGATTTATCCGTGCCTTAACCAAGCTTATAGAGGAAATCATGACTTTCTCTTTCATTTTATACCCAGAAGAATTCTAAAAAAAAAATGAATTAACCCTAACCCTAACTAGCCCTAAATCAACTGATGAACTCCATAGCTAAATGGGAAGTTGATCTTAGGTATCTCCCATAGATAGTGGTAGGAAAACATTTAGATGAGAGTCCAGGAAAGCAAAGACTTTTTCTCATGCTTTCTTTTTTTCTGTCATTCAGTAGAGAAAAGAGTAACTGATGCTGCCAGGTAACTATAGGTAAACTCAGGTCTTTTAAGCCTAAAGTGGTTTTTCCCTATAATCTTTTAGGTGAGATCAAGCAGCTTTCCTCGTGACATCTGCTTTAGTTCTTTCAGCCCTATGGATACGACCGTAACCCTAACCCTTTCTCCATTAACTTGCCACTTTCCATGAATTTAACAATGTCCTGCAGCGAGTTGTCCCCTGGTGAGTTGGCCAAGGTGAGTAGATGCTTTAGATATGCTTTGAAGGAAGTAGTGGTTGTAAGAGGGGGCAGTCATAAAACAAATTTGCCTTTCCCATATACCCAGTTGCATCTGCTTTAGCAATAATCACATGGACAGGCACTTGGAATAATGCTGTGTTGCCATCCTAGAGAAGCTTGAAAATTAGTCTAAGTAGCATCTGCTGGTCCTGATGATCCTACATTAAGAGCAGGAGATCTTGGAGTCAGGCAAAAGACCAAAATAGATTGAACAATAGAGTTATGTGAAACCTGCCAGCAAGCCAGTTTAAAAACTATTATTTATATTTTTTATATAATGGATTTATATCCTATATTTCATCCAAGAAATCTAAGGCAGTATTCATTATTTCTCTCACTTATTTATACCCTTAGTAATCCTGTGAGGCATGTGCAGCTGAGTAACAGGTTTGGTTATTAGTCACAAAGTTATTTCATGGCTGGATTGGGAATTGTGACAGAGTTTTGGTGTAACAAACTACCCAGTAAGAATCAATGGGGAAATGGAATGGAGAAGAAATTAGATTGGATTCAACAAGAGATCAGGTGATTGCTTTCCTACCGAGAGGAGAAATACACCTCGTGGATTATCATGGGTTACAAGAAACTTGTTACAAGGTAATAACTCCCTGAATCCCATGATATCCCATGAGGTATATTTCTCCTTTGCTGAAGAAATATGTGTAGGGAAGGTCTGATGCAGAAAGTCATGTGATGCAGTGGCTTAGGTGTGATCTAGCAAAGCAAACCATTTCCCACCCCTTCAGCAAACAGCAAACATTTTTCTCATGAATTTCATCAGCTATTATTTCTAAAAGTTTGATGACAGTGTAGAGAGTGGAAATCTGTCCATGCACCTTTTTTTTGCTATTGGCTTATATTTATTGATCAGATTGATATCATGTCTTTTCTTCAAGAGCTCAAGGTATGCAATTCTTCCTCCATTTTATCGTCACTCACAAAGGTAATAGAGATAGTTTGGGTTGAGAGTGACCCACCGAAAGTCGTCCCATGTCAGTCTTCACTGTCGTAGTCCAGCTGTAATCACTGTACTACATTGATTTTTTTCTTTAGCCCAGTCAGGTTGATTCTGCACATTAACCTGTTTGGGCATCATGAAAACAGCAACTTTTAATCATGTTTAATTGCCATTAGATTGACTGCCATCAGATTGATGAGCCACAGTGGAGCAATGGTTAGAGTGTGTACTGCAGGCTACTTCTGCTGACTGCCGACTGCCTGCAATTTGGCAGTTCAAATCCCACCAGGCTCAAGGTTGACTCGACCTTCCATCCTTCCGAGGTCGGGAAAATGAGGACCCAAATTGTTGGGGGCAATATGCTGACTCTGTAAAACCTCTTAGAGAGGGCTGTGAAGCACTGTGAAGCAGTATATAAGTCTAAGTGCTATTGCTAGATTCCTTATTTCCTGTTTTAAAAATGTTCTATACCTGTTTACTGCTTAATCTGCAATACTGATGTATTTGTTTTACTGACATAGCTAGCTGAAGAATTCAGCGCAAAAAAGATATCGTTGAAACCACAATGATATCGTTGACCTTGTCACAGATCTCTGATCTCCTGCTTCTCTTGTGATCCTGCTGTTTCTACCTTCCAGCTCTTTTACTTAGTCAACTTGCCATGTGTGTTTCTATGCTGATTGTCATTCTGCAATCATCTATTAGGCAGCACACAATGATTGAAGTCAGATTAAAAGTAAGAATGGCTAGGGGCAGGGTGTCTCATCTTGTTTCTTTTTGATCTGTTTATGTTTTGGAAGAAAAGTATGGTTGTTAATATCCCTTGGGTTGATAAGCATCAAACAGCATTGACTTAGGTCTCAGACTTTTGACAACTTTATTGAACAATATCCTGGGTCACACAGAGTAAAATGGAAATGATCCTTTCATATTATGCTCAATTAAAAACATTGGTGCCTTAAAAAGGAACTAGTTTTAAGCATTCCTCTGCCTATAGGGTGTTTGAAAAGGAAGTGGTTGATTAGAACTAGTGCAACAGGATAAAGTTATCTGCTCCTGGTGGTAACCACTGGGGGAGAGAAGGAGGTTGAAGGCATAACAAAGAGGAGAAATTGGCATCTGCTTGATACAACAATCTTTAAAGTGGTATTAAAAAAGGCATTTTGTTTGGGCTGTGCTTTAGCAGCAAAATGTCATAAAGTGACACTACAACTGCAAAAACATGGTAACAGCACTTCCCTTTGATTGTTTAGTTAAGTTAGAGCTTAGCTGGGAGACAGTTATAATGTAGATTAAAATGCAACATTGAAACGCAATGTTCTGTGAACACCTCATCTTCTAAGTCCAATACTACCACACTCTGCACAATTCCTGAAATTTTCCTTCAAATTCTCTTTCATCAATTTTATGAGAACTTTTAGGAATTTATTTATTTTTTGCCTGACAACTTATAGATCTGTAGATGACTCTCTGTTTCTCTTTTTTTTAAATGTCCA
>JANHFL010009482.1:14482-34153 GCA_032468155.1 Oxyrhabdium leporinum | reverse complement strand
AAAGGAATTTTTATATTTTTATATTTTATATGTAAACCGCCCCGAGTCCTCGGAATGGGGCGGTATATAAATTTAAAATTAAATAAATTAAATAAAATATTGTCCCATGTGCATTCTAGGAGGCTTTCATCTTTCATTTGTACATCTCCGTAGAGATGTAGTGATCTCTTACATATAAAGCAACTTCACCTCCTTTTTTTGTTAGGTCTGTTTCTTTTGAACAGTTTGTATCCTTCTATCGGTACTTTCCAGTCATGAGCTTCCACCAGGTTTTGGTGATGGCAACTGCCCTTGTGTACCAGTACTTCAAGTTCACCCTGTTTGTTCCTCAAACTTTGAGCATCAGTGTATAGGCATCTGAATCCTTTATGGATGACACCGAGTATGCTTCCTACAAGTCCTACGTTATATCTGCAGAACTAGAACTCACAGTCTCTTGGTTTCTAGCCTGGTAATGGGAATATGTCTTGATACGTAGAATTTATCTATATCGTTGCATTCGTGTGTGCTTCATTATGTGTGCATGCACACCCACCCACCCATTCCCCCGGATCCATATTTGAGGAATAAAATACATAAAGTACAGTCTGAGCCTATTTCCCTTCAAAGTGATAATCATTTGGTTTCCATCCATGTAAATTATCCATGTTAAGTATTAAGCTAAATATATTCCACTCACAATTCATTAACTCTGAATAGGCAGACTGCATGTGGTGCAAGATCACAGCTTGAGTGGAAATTAGCATGTCTGCAAGAACAATATCAAAATCTCACATATTTGCCGTTCATAAACATGCGAACGCTCATCTGAACAGAATGTACCTTCTTCAATGGCTTTAGAACATTGGCTTATAATATGCCTATTTGTATATCTCATTATGAAGTCTTTGTTCTATGCCCCAACATGCTAATGAGGAATAGTTTATAAAGCAGTAAATGAGACTCGGGCTGAGTTAAAGTAATTTGAATGTAATTCTTTTACTCGTTAATCTAAGTAGAACTGGCTTTCACAAACAGACCAGGAAATAAACTTGAGTTTGGATCATGATACTTCAGGTACAGACAGTAATGTGCTATGACACAATGCCCATCTCTTTAAAAGAAAAAAGAAGAAGAAATAGTGTGTGTAGAAAGCAATAATCCACTTTAATTTTCTTCTCTGATAATGTAGGGATTGTTTTTTATATGTAATACAGACATTTTCTCCCAGGGACAAAGGTTTATATTGAAAACCCAAACAACTAACAAAAACAAAGCAAAAGATATCCCCCACCCCAATTTAGCCTTCCTAAACTGCTAGTGAGAACTAGTTGTTCAAATTACATATATTAACAAAATCCCATCACAAATATTTATCTTTTCTTGCACACTTCCTGAAAACTCATGCACCTATCTGTCTGAAATTTGGCAGGCTTCATTGTTAACATAATCAAAATCACCATGGTGTTTTCTTGGTATGCTTCTTTTCCATGGTAACCAAGCTCAGAATATCTCAAAGTATGGGGCTTTCTTTCCAAACTAAAAGTACATTTCATTTGGAACTGTTGAATCCCCAACATCCCTTTCTATTGATTGTGGCTTTTGAATTGAAGTACCTGTTGTGGAGTTTGCTAGGGCTATAGGCTAGACAGAAATATTTTTAAAAAAACGTAGAAGAAGGGAATGGCAGCTCCCCTTTGAGGCAATTGAAGTTATATTTATATTAGATAACTTTTTGAAATGATGTGAAAGTCTTTGACAGGATATCATTTTTTAAAAAAAAAAATCAGATGTACAGTGGTGGCCAATATGAGGACATCACTTACCTAATTAAACTTCTTCAACATTGAAATGACAGCTGAAATTAGTCTTGGAACTGAACAGCATGGAAGACAGAGCAAGAGAATGTGAGTGGATTTGCAGTTATTAGAAGTTAACCTTTATTATTTTCCTCCAGGAATTAACAACAACAACAACAACTGGTGGGACCTTAAAATAGAGAAAGTCATAGAAAATGAAGAAGTTAAACTGCTCTGGGACTTTAGAATTCAAACAGACAGGCACCTGCCACATGACACCCCAGACTTAACACTTGTCGATAAGAAATATAAAAAAAGTCTGGATAGTGGATGTGGCAGTGCCTGGACAAATTTGCCATCAGTCAATTGCAGAAGGCAGCTTTACTGGGGACAGCTTCCATCCTGCAACGATATCTGTAGCACCATCAAACATCCAGACCTGCCTGTCCCAGGTCCTTGGTAAGGACTCAATAGGTAGACAAAAGTGTCAAATCCAGCCTGAACATCTGGTCGACTGTTGCTGTTATTATTGTTATTTTTATTGTTGTCATTATATAAATAATAATAGCAATCCTTAAACAACTAGTATTCAGTAAGCATTCTTCAAAAAGGAATAAGAAAGCTAAAATAATTTAAGTATATCCATTCAGCACACTGAGAAGTGGTCTCTAAGAGCATGTATAGGACAGACAGACTGATGGACAAACATACACATACATGGTTTTTGTCTTCAAGCTTGGGACCCTGACCTTATGAGTGAGCCTGTTTTATGATTATTTTGAGTATTACGAATGTTCTCAGCTGCTATTTTATGCTATTTATGTAATTTTAATTTTGATTGGTTTTAGTCTGTTTTTACTGTATTCTAATTGTTATGCATATGAGATGGGCAGCCATATAAATTTATTTACACACACACACACACATACACACACACACAGAGGATCTGCGCAGACCAGTTGTGGGAAGGATTATCTGCTACTTCCAATTGTCTATTAAACTGGAAAGTACATTGTGAGCGGCATTTCCATTATGCAAGATAAAGAATGTCAAACAAATACAGTGGGAATTTTGTTTATTGCATCTACTCTGTGTAAATGTGACTACATGTGTATACATACATCTAGAAGCCATTCTCCCCTGAAAGTTCAGACTGAAGACAAAATAGCTAAACTAATAACTGCTAACATTTGTAAATATCCCAATTTAATGAATTTGAATATAATTTTGATGAATTTAATTTTGAATTTAATTTTGAAGAATTTGATTCCCTATCTGAATCCCTGCACAGACAGCATTCTCTCTCACCCATGACAAACACGTGTACACTCATCTTCATAGACCCCTCTGCTCCACAAAATTAACATCTCTTCTCCCAATATATTTTTTTAGTTTTTAACTGTATAATAATAATAATAGTAGTAGTAATAATTTGGGTATGTATTAACTGTTTATATTAGCTTGTTGACGGCAACCCAGAGTCACTTGTTTTGTGATATGGGCAGCTATGTAATGTTAATTTATATAAAGTTAAAGCATCAACGTACAGTACATATATATTTTCAAGCAACTTTGAAAAAGAAACTTTCTTTCCAGAATGATGTTTCTGTTGCTGTCTTTACAGGTAATATTCAAATAGCAGGTAAAGATAAAAGTTTCCCCTCTCCAGTTGTTCCTGACTCTGATGTGTGTGTGCATATGCACGTACTCATCTCTGTTTCTTAGCTGAGGGTACCAAGCATTGTCCAAAGACATTTTTCATGGTCTGTAGCCAGCATGACTATGAGCCAAGACACACAGAATGCTATTATCTTTCCACCAAAATGGTACCTATTTATCTACTCGCATTTGCATGCTTTCAAACTGTTAGGTGGGCAGGACCTAGGGCAAGTAAGAGGATTTTACTCTGTCATGTGGCACTGGACTGTCAGCTTTCCAGCATCTTTAACCACTGATCCACTGCACCACCACTGAAATAGCATAGTGGTTAAAATCTTTCATCTGGGAGCCGGGATTGAAATCCTTCTATTTCAAATGAATGAAAAAATGAAAAATGTTAAACTCTGGATTAAACATAAACAAATTAGGAGAGGTCAACCTATCTAAGAAAATAACTTTTGTAGTAAAGAAAACAATATGTTTTCAATGCTAAGCAAAGAGCTTAAATACTATGCTATTTTAACAGTACTAGTAAAGGGAAATAAAGAAAGATTATAATGTGCCTGATAAGCATTGGCTTAGTTCAATGTTTCCCAACCTCAGCCATTTCCAGGGATATGGACTTCAACTGCCATAATTTTATCAATGGACGTGTTGGCAGTGGAAGTCTGGGAGTTGAAATCCACATACTTAGAAGGGATGGAAAACATTGGCTTAGTTGAAGATATCAATCATCCTTTGCAAATTAGCCAGTGAACTAAAGAAGTTAGTCTGCAACAAACTGACGCATATTGGTCCAGTGGCAGGAGTACATTACAAGGCAATGTAATAGAAGAAAATGTCTTTGCCCTTGGATCAGTTTGAAGATGGATTAATTGAAGAAAGCATCTGCTGTCCAAAAGGTGCTTTTTCAGGAGGCAACTGGACTTTCCTGCTTTTTCTTTGAAGATATTGTGCTTCTCATCCAAGAAGCTTCTTCAGCTCTGACAGGATAGTGGGGAATAGAAGGAGAAGCAGAATGTCCTGTCAGGGCTGAAGAAGCTTCTTGGATGAGAAGCAAAATGTCTTCAAAGAAAAAAACAAGAAAGTCCAGTTGCCTCCTGAAAAAGCACCTTTGGGACAACCATGACCTGGATGACTAAGAATCTTTACACACTTACAAAATCAGCTGCTTCTTCCTTCTAGAAATGGATTCCTGCCCATTCTGTGGAATTTACCTCCTGTTTTAAATGGATATAGAATTGCCTGTGAAAATTGAGTGAAAAACAAAGAAGAAATGTGCTTTCCCACCTGTTGGTCTGGTCAGTATGAACCGGCAAGATTTAAGAAGAGGTACTCTATTTGCTGTTACTCTATCTCTTGTCTTGCCTTGAACTGCATTTGGGTTGAGTAAATCTCAGAGTAGGGTACAACATATTTAGTAGATTATATACTCAAATATTTTATGGAAAAGCTCTGCCAGGAAATAAATTAAAATATCTTTGCCCAGTGTTGTATTTAACTTTCCCTAATGTCAATATTTGCATCCATCTTTCTTGAATATATGCGCATCTGTATATATCTTCTCTGTCACCCTGAATAATTATCTTTAACCTGAGAAGCAGATATGGCTTGCAAGCAATTAAATCTACAGGTCAGGCTTCACACAAACTAATCTAGATTAGCAGATGATAGAAAACTAGAAGTCTAGCTACCTTTCTGTCTTTCTTTTTTCCTATTGTAACTTATATAAGAAGTTTAAAAAGAATACTAATTGAACATCGTGTTCCTCTTTTTATTATCTCTCATCTCCTAATTATTTTGAACCTTAATTTTATTATGAAATCTAAAATTGCTTTTACTGTGGAGGGTATGTTTGACAATGGGACTGCATTCTAAAGTACGTTTTCTAAATGAAGCTACATATAGTACATTTCTTTGCAGCTTGCAGATCAAAGATGTGCACATATAAGGCACAGACAGGAAAAAGTTATACAAAGCTGCAATATTATAGAAAAGGTACTTGCACAACTGCATGTTAGGAAAGGGAATAAAAAACTGTATCAAGTAACGCATAGCACTTTTTTGTACATCTTTGTTTTACTATATTTGTGAATTGATGAAGCAATGAGCCAAATAAATCTATAGTCAGAAAATGAGAAACTGAATTAATCTAAAATTGACATCCCTCTGTGAACCCAGTAAGATTTGAACTAAAGAGGCAAAAGGAATTGGCACAGTGATAAGAAAGAATTCTTCTATAAATGAAAAATGACACCAACTGATAGCATATACAATTAATTTACTGCTCATAAAATTGCATTATATTGCTCATATTATTAACCAGTAACTCAAATTGCTACATCAGTTAGATTCTTTTTATCAGCCCTCATAATTTTTCCTTTCTGATTTTTCAGGTGGAATAATAACTAGAATTTGATCCATAAAGTGGGCTAATTTATCTAAAGGATCATGAGTATATGATCTGATGCAATAATTTAAAGACCCTTTATGCATCAACAGCATAAAGTGGTGTCATTTGTTCATTCAGGCTCCCTTAATGTAGCAGTTAATATAATATAACTGCATGAAGCTCTGATTATATGCAGAAACTTAGAAAAATCTCGTGGAGGGCAAATAATTTTTTACAGGTTGGTATTAACTTGAGGTAAATTACTGTATATGTGTCTGTATGTTTGTGTTTATGTGTATATGACTATACACATAGTAATTGGGCCATGGTGGCACAGAATGCAGTATTGCAGGCTAATTCTGCTGACTGCTGGCTGCCTGCAATTTGGCAGTTCAAATCACCAGGCTCAAGGTTGACTCAGCCTTCCATCCTTCCGAGGTGGGTAAAATGAGGACCCAGATTGTTGGGGGCAATATGCTGACTCTGTAAACTGCTTAGAGAGGGCTGTAAGGCACTGTGAAGTGGTATTTAAGTCTAAGTGCTATTGCTATACAGAGCTTCAAAAGAGTATTTCAATGAATTTTGATCAGAATTCAAAATAATAACCAATAATAGTCAATAGAGGGGAAAAAGTCTTGCCACGATGCCTATAATTTTTTGAACAATTTGATCAAAAAAGGAAGGAAATAAAAAACTATTGATCAGAAAGTTTGTTGGAACTTTGACTACAACCTTAGATATAAAACAAAAAACTGCAGTGCTGGTTATTGTTATCCTTTGTTTCAAAAGGTCCAGAATGTTCTTTTCACAGAGAAAATTGAACCAAGTTTTTGTCTATAAGCAGAACATGGTTTTCAGGAAGAATTTATCGGCAGTGGATTATGACTGGAGGAGGAAAATTTCTTGGCCCATGGTATGGAAAAGTGGTCATGGTATGGATGGGAAATAATTTAAATAAGGGCAGTTGGCTTCATTTTTGACTTTGCCTGGTTTGGGGGAGAGGATGGAAGAAGATAATAAAAGTAAAGTAAAAGTGGAAGACAGGATAAAGACCACAAAGAAAAATTGTGACTGGACATCTGAATATAGGGGAAGGTAAAGTCAAATCCTTGTGTAGGATTTATTTTCTTTATTTATTCTGAACAAAAGGAGTCCTTGAACATTGCGAGGAAATATAAGGTCCTTCTCTTTTCACCTTCCATCTTCTACCATGGAAAAAGTTAGAGTAACTTTATAGTGCTCAGCTAATTAATGGAGACGAAAGTATGTTAAATAGATCTAACAGTATTAATGAAACAGTAGTAACTTCATCCTTAATAACCATCACAATAATGAAAAAGAGGGGAAAGAAGATAAAACAAACAGCTTGCTAAAATAAGGTCAACAGTAACAAGATTGTTTCTCTTAATTATAAATGCATCACAAGTAGAACAGAAAGAATTTGCATTCCAGAAATCCCCATGAAATTTTCTCCAACTGTTGCAAAGACAGCAACTTTTCTTTGTGAGTAATTTGTTACTGCCTTCCAATAGGAAGCAATTTTTTTGCTGTGTAGTCTAAAGCAGAGCTCAAAGGAGGACAGGTGTGCTACCTGAATTGAATTGTCTAATCCCCCAGTTAAGAATAAGGAAAGTTTTTCCCACAATGTTTTGCTCAGAGTTTGGCCAAGGAAGGCTAAATTAGGAAAAGAGGATGTGTCATTCTCTAAAAGGGAAGAAAATCAGAAAGAGGTTTCTTTGGAATCAAATCTCAAACAGAAACATAGTCTTCATATTTCTGTAGGAAAATAATAATAATTATGAAAGTTTGTAATGACAGCCTCCATGCTATCATTAATTGTTAAAAATCCATATAATCTGTAGGAATGGGATGAGATTTTTTGATCTACAAAAAGTGATTCTGGTGAGGATTATACTGTAGAATGGGTTATTTAGGGCATTAGATCAGGCCATTTACTAAGAACAGGAATCTAAATTAAAACATCCTCAGCCAATGGTTGTCCAACCCCTGAAGAGAACTTTCTGATGAAGTGATTCCACAGTTGAGTAGCTCTTGTAAGGAATTATTTTCTAAAGTGTAATTTGCTTTTCTGTAACTTAAATCCTTTATTTTGTGTCCCACACAGTGGAAGCTTAAATAACAGATCTTCATTTTCTCTGTGAAATCTTTTCAGATTTTTGAACACTATTATCATATTCTTTCATCCTTCAGTCATCTCCCTCAATCCCTTTTCATGGGATGCAGTTTCTACAACCTCAGTCATTCTTGTTACCCTTGTCTGAACTTTTCCCAGTTTCTCTGCATCCTTGTTAATGCATTGTGACTCAAATGAACACAGTACTTGGGATGACAAAGGAATTGGCAGTTTGGAGGTAACTTCTTAAGTCTTTTGTGTAGTGCAGCTTCCTTCATCAGATGCACAGAGTGATGAGGCACACGTAGGACCTCAACTGGATACAAGTAGAGGGGAAAGGGGTAAAAGGAGGAAAGAGAGGAATTTTTTCAGATGCAGGTTATATCACATCCCTTTTTCCTCACCCCAATTTATATCCTACATCAGTGCAGCAACTCTATGCATCTAATGAAGTGATCTGCAGCTTGCCAAAGCTTATGCCTTTTAATAAAATGTATTAGTTGGAAAAGGGGCTAGCAGGCTCTTCATTTTTTTTGCCCTCATAGTCTAACTCCTACATGCTTTTTATCATGTCTGTAGCAGGAAATACCTGAAGTGGAATCTTCCCTATGCAAAAGAAATTGAAAGTACTACATCCTACGATTTGGAGATTACTGTATACGATTGTTATAGCCTAAAATTCCACCTGTTTTCTCTTTCTTTTTTGTAATTACTATTACTAAGTAAATATCCTGTTTCCCCGCCTGTGCATTTGCTTTTTGTTTCCTAAGTGAAGAACTTCTGTTAAATTTCATTCTGTTACTTTCAATCTATTTCTCTAATCTATCAAAATCATTTTTTCTTGTTTGTTTCTTCCAAAGTATTAATCATTTCACCCATTCTTGTGTCATCTGCAAATTTAATAAGTCCTCTGCCTCTTCATCCAAACCATTTATGGAAAATATTGAAAAGTAACCTTATGGCACTCCACTTATACCTTGCTATAGTTTGATGAAGTACATCATGATAATGATAGATGAGTATGAATTTTGAGCCAGCTGTATATACACTCAATTGCCCTGCCATCCAGCTGGCATTTAACTGCTTGGTAATTGGAATGGGGGATTTTGTTAAATGCTTTGCAGAACTCAAGATATCTATGGAAGTCCCATAAATCTATTAAGGAAATTAACTCATAAAAATTGGCATACAGTGATTTGGACAAGACTTGTTCGTGACAAATCCATACTGATTTTTAGTAATGAACTCCATTCTATTTTAGGTGTTTCTAAAACTCTTTCTTGTCTGCTCTAGAATCTTTACTTATAGCAGAGTGACTGGTCTGTTTTCTGTTCTGAAGATAGGGATAACTTTTTTCTCTCTTAAGTCAGCTAAATTTCACCATGATCCAAGTTTTGCAGAGATGATATATAAAGGTTCAGCATCACCATCTGTAAGCCCCATATCAGAATCATTATTAGCAACAAGACCCATTGTTTTTCAGATTGTGCACTAAATGAAAATTTAAACCCATAGTAAGGATTTATCGGGTGGCGATAGGCTGCTTTAAATAGGAATGTTATATATCGTCATCGTCATCATTGTGTCATCATTATCATCATCATATGGATAGGGCTTCATGAAATCTTTTCCAGCATCTTCAAGTTGGTCTGGTTGTTCCAGAGAGTCTGCACATATGGGTCCTTTGAAGTACTGAAGTTTCCACAGCACTTGAGTTTATCTAAATTGAGAGATTTAAACTGATTCCAAATTATTCCAAACTATTAGATATTTCCATGTTTCTAACCATCTCCACCTTGAATCCTGCACTATCATCTCAGATCTCACAATTTTATGGATGAACATATCCATCTCATTGGAGAAGACTAAACCAGAAAAAATAATTGAATAACTCTACAGGGTACAGGATTTTGGGGACCCAATGAAAAGGGATTTTTTTCAGAAACATGACCTCTATGAAGGAAAACATTGATTAGAAAGAGACTTTAAGAAGTCTTGGATAATTTAAACCTTTTATATTTATTGAACCTGCCCAAAGGGTAAGAAAATGCTGTCAAGTTATATAATGTCCTAAGAATGCTATGAAATGGAAATCCTTGGTGCTCTTTTCTCTAGTGGAATGGAAAGCTGAATGAGCTGAGTTTGTTTTTTCTTTTCAAAATCCAATGAAATAAGCATGTTTGTTTTAGTGTTTGTTTGAAGTTATCCAATTACTGCTTTTCAAAAAATCTGGTTACATAGGCAAGGCAGTCAGATTTAAAAGGAAGGAAGAAGGAGATTTTGGTCTTTTCCACTAATACAGTAGTTGCCAAGTTGAAACAAATAAACAAAACTAGATGTGTTTAAAAAACATTGGGAAGAATATATTTATTTGAATTCTGAATTGTTTACTTCCTTCTTTTAGGCATTTTTTTAATACAGTATAGTACATATGAATTCAAATAAGCTTGTGCTGCTTTTTGGTATGCTTTTCCAAACTCAATCTGTTTTTCTGTGGGTATTTCCCATCATATGATAATAGATCTTGCCAACAATTTTCTATGTACTATATAAAAGATTTATATTGCTTCATCGTAAACAGCCCATGTAATGTGGATTACATTTGTGATGTCCATTCCCAATGGTGATAACTTGATGGCCTCCAGAAATTTTAGTTCACAATTTTGGTAACCTTCACTGTCATCACCACTTATGTGACTTGTAGTCCAAAGTTTCTCTGTGCTTCAAGATACTATCGCCTCATATTCTTCCTTCACCTCTATCTACAAGTATCTCCTGCTAATATTTTGTAGAGAGGAGACAATAGGTGAGAAAAGGGATCAAGAAAACTTCTTATATGAATGGGATTCTGCTCATATAACATTGGATTTTTTAAAATTATTATTCTGGGTGCTCTGAAATGGAGATAGGAGTGAAGACTGAACACATTTCAGACAAAAATGGAACTCGTAGCAGTAGCCTCTGTAGATTAATAATAAAACAAATCACTGATCAGAATCATTGCTCTATAAAAAGTTCATATAAAAACCAGAGGTTGTAGATTGGCAAGCAATGGATAACAGTTACCATATTTTTCCATCTATAAGGTGCCCTCATGTATAGGATTCCCCCCCCCCACTTACCCAAAATTCAGAAATCAATATTTTAACTTATTTCTCTTCACAGCATGGTGAGAAATGCGACAGAAAAATGTGACGGAGCTGGAGATCAGGTAGACAAAGAAATGCTTGGGGGAAGTGAGGGCATCTGGGCGGTGGTGGATGAGGCAAGCTCCATGGTGCTATGCTGCGATGGAGAAATGGAGCAGCTGGCGCGAGTGAAGGAGGCCACTTTCCCTCTTTCTTCTCCCTGCTCCTCCTCCTTCCCTCGATCAGGTTGGCCATCATGGGAGGCTCGTCCTGCATGTGTGATGGAGCTGGAGAATGGGGAGGGCCACATCTCCCACGATGGCCAACCTGATCCTGAGTGAACCGGTTGTTAAATTATTTGAATCCCACCACTACTCAGAATGCTTTGACATTACTTCTCCTGCTTGCATCTGGGCACTGGCTACACGCTCTCCGTAGCATCAGCAGACATCAGTTACATAAGGCTCATGATTGGAGGATACCTGTTAGCTTGTCTCTGCAATTGTCTCTGTTTCGCTCATGAAGCTAGTTTGCAGAGATAAGGCATCGGCAGTTTCACAACCGCAGTTCTCCTCTTGGGCCCCCCCGTGTATAATACACCCCTCCAGTTTTAGGTAAATATTTTAAAGAAAAAGTATCATTTTATATCTGGAAAAATACGATAATTCAAAAGGAGAGGCATAGATTTTTAGCAACTCCTTCATTTTACATTACAGATAGCTTCATAACATTACTCCAAGAGTAGCTTCATGACAAACTAAAGATTCTTTGCCAGGCTGACTTATAAAGGTAAAAACAAGCAATTCCAATGCCGTGCTTAGTCTTGACTTATTCTGAATGATTGCAGAGTGAATTCAAGACAGAAGAGCAAAGCTGCCTTTGTCAATAAATCACACAGGTCCTCTCTGCAGATAGTCCTGTGCTGGCAAGAGACAGTTTGTGGAATGCCAATTGACATTCGCCACTTGGACAACAGTCAATTACACTCAGTTGGTACCTGGGATGTCAAGCAAAGCAGGTGATTATTTTTATCGGTAGGCAATGAAAACAAAATACTGTTATTATGTGGAATCTCTCTGGCTCCCAGATCTCTGCAGTGTTGTTATTTCGAGGCAAATCATGGAGATAACAAACCCTGCTGGTAGAGTGGCTTGCGAAAGAAAATGTTTAAATCAGGTCTGGCTTACAGTATTTATCTTTTTGTATTAAAATTGACATGGATGGTAAGGTATCCCACTGCAGTAAAGTTTTTATTTATTATTATGAGTCTCATGTGATTCTAAAAATTCTTAGTTGCTGAAACAGCACTTTGCAACTACTGTTTGAAATGAGAGTTGACTGCTTTGGGAGAGGATGCAAGACTGTTTCCCCCTTCGGCTCTGCTCCTCTGTCTTGAAACAAAAGTAATGGGCAAGCGATTAAAGCACCTTATCCAATACGGACACGCTATTTTGTGCAGAAGATGAAAAGGACAGTAGTTTCTGGGCATTTCAGAAGTAGGTTCTATCCTTGGATGTGGAGAACAGTTAAGTTTGAGGAAGGCCTCAAGGTTTTCTATGCATTAACAAACTTGAGAAGCATGTGCAGATACATTAAAAATAAAATAAATATGGAGACTTGTTCTTCAGGAACAGAGTCCTCAGAATTTTTTTTTTTTTAACTTTACAAATCACCTGACGGAAAGGCATGGCGCAGAATGAAAGGCCAATCTTGCCTCTTCTGTGACTAGACATGAGCTAGATACTTATGATCTGAATTTAGAAATACTTTTAATTTTCCCACTGGGTGGAAGAGGAGGGGATGAGAATGGCCCCAAGTAGAACATGGTGATTGATGATGAAGCAGACTTTTGTCTCTGTGCATTTTTGTCTGTCAGAAAAAAGCAAAAGATGAGAGACCTGTGGGAATGCCTTTTGAAGATGCTTGAAGTATTTTTAATGTAGCAATTCTCAAATCGCATTGGTTACTCTCAGCTTTTCTGAAAGAGCTTTTTGGAGTTTCAGCATCCCAGTACTGGGGCTAGAGGTTGCAGGTGGAAGGTTCACTAGTACTACTAAATATCTCATAGTTTGTATATCTTTAAATATGAATGAATCATATTTAAAAAAAATATGGATGAACCTGCAAACACATTCCAAAGTATGCAAGCTAAGAAATTGTGAAAATTAATTTGTATCTCACTTTATTTTTATAAATAACTCAAGGCAGCAAACAAACCTAACACTCCTTCCTCCTCTTATTTTCCCTACAACCACCCTGTGAGGTGGATTGGACTGAGAGTGTGTGACTGGGCCAAAGATACCAAGCCAGCTTTCCTACCTAAGGCAGCACTAGAACTTATAGTTTCCTGGTTTCCAGTCTAGAGCCCTAACCACTAGGCCAACTGTTGTCTACTTTATAATGTGATTCACAGTGTTACTATCTTAATTGACTTGTACTAGTATATGACTTTGGATTATTCATTAATTAATTTAATTTGAAATAGCATCCAGCTTTGTTTTTGCCCTAGCCACACTAGGTAGGTTGATCAAAGGAACCCCACTGAAAGCATCAAAATTACAAAGTAGTAATTTTCTATTGGCATGACATTTTTTTCAATATACTTTTTTTAAAGTCTTCCTTTTAGAATTACATTATTGAATGCCATGGAAAGTTTTCTTTTCAATCCAACGGGCCTCCTTATCTATTCTTTTCCTTACTTTCTCTATTTGATCAATCTTTTCTTGTGTGTGTGTAATACTCAGAAATTGGGTTAAAAAGAAATACCCCTGAAAAACAAAATAAAATACGGTATCCTTCCACAGAAGTTTACCATTGTGAATACACCTTCATTATTCATTAAGCAAATTTTTGTCCCAGTGTTTTCTGTTAGACAGTGTAGCTGCTAAAGACATATATGTTCTCATTATTATGATGGGACTCTTGGATTGTATTTTGTGACTGATTTCCTCAAATAAGAAGTGAAATCTTGTACTGGTTGGCATCTCATTACAAGTGGGAAATATTGTACAGGTGTTATCTTGTTATGAACCATAATGTTCTTGAAAATCTATGAGACATTTCAAATCTCTGGAGGGGAAATAGATTTCCACAGCACAGTAGTTTGGCTAGGAGCACATCTGGCATATAATCATGTGCATCTTGAAAAAAAGGTCCTGTTAAATTTCAATCTGGTTTAGGCTAGACTTTGAGTTTACAAATTTAAGGGGGCAACTGAATAACATTTATGACAAAATTCTGATTGATTTCTGTGTTGCACCCAAAGAGGAGAGAACAAAAATGTCAGAAACTGCCAATTCTCTCCCCATTTCTTACAGATTTAATTTTTCATGTATTATCCAGATTTTATACTCTGGTCTGTGTGACACGTATGTTGTTTTTCTATTTAGTGGGGGAGTAGGGATAGAATTTCATGTTGTGATCTGAAATCATTCTTGGCAGACTTTTTTCCATTTGTCAAACAAGCTGATGGCTTCCTATAACGTTGCTGTTCGACTATTAAAAATGATACAGGTTACTTTAACACTTGGCTTTGTGAATAGAATGAATTCATTTTGTTTCCCATATTTTCATTGGCACTGAGATTCGGGCTACTCAGGATCCCTATTTAGGCCAAACTTAATCACTGTTGTTGTTTTATCATGATGAGGAACTTAAAAAGCAGACAGCGTCCTAAACTACCTCTGAGCCTCTGGTAACAGCAGGTTTTATGCAGATGAATGACTTTTATAGTCATAATAGTCTAATAATCTCTGGGTTGTCACTACTTTTGTCAATTCTTTTATTTTATATGGTAGATTTCAAGCAAAAAAACCCAGGCTGTCAGAATCCAGTTATCTTTCTCGAGTGCTCCTGTGTTATTTTCCACTAGCACAAGAATTCCAATAAGTGCTTCACTTTCCAATGTAATCTCATCTACTTTATTCTGGCAACAAAATCTATATTTATATATATATATAAATATTTTCTCTGTTGCTGCTACATTTGTATGAAGCTTCTAGTTCAGAGAGGAATATTTTCTGTACAATTACTCCTAACTATGTCTGCTGCCCAGTATTAAAAAACAAACAAAAGCATTATAAGATTGTTGTCAGCTAGTATTATCAACCCTATCTGAATACTGTAGTTAGAAAACAAAGGGGATAATTATAGTCTTTTTTTTCCTGGGCTCAACCATTCTCAGGGATAGTGACAATTCAGAGCAATCGCTCTGAAATAAGAGTCATCTACTCCTTGGGAGATGGACTGTGGGATATCTAGTCACTACACTAAAATGCACAACATCACAGAGGCTGAAACAGACGCCTTCCACATATGTAAGATATTTATATTCATGGATGAATGAAAAAAGAAATAACCGTAAAGCCCTCTTTTAGGAATTTCAGCTTATTTTATACTGTAAAAAAAAAGGTAACATCTAAAAAACTTGTATTCAAACCAATCTACAAAAGGTGATGGAAAAAACTAAAATTAGTTCCTGTTTTATATGTTTGGTCACATATCTAACTATTCAGAGTATAGGACAAATAAGAATCCAAGAATGTTTACTTAGCTAGGTGAACTCCATAAAAAGATATTGTAAATTGGTCATGCAATTGCGGAATGCTGCAACCAGCTGTAAAGGTGAGCTGATGGCCAAGCCCCAAAATGCGATCATGTGACCATGTGGGGAGTATTTGTCACCATCTGAACTCTGGAACTGGGTTGTAAGTACCTTTTGGCCAGGGTGTCCTAACTTTGAAGGTTGCTAAGTGACTAGTTATTAAGCAAGGACTTCCTATAAGTTATTTTATTTAGAAAGAGGGATGTGAAGAAGTTAGTATGAAGTATAAATTGAACCTACTCAAATGATTTTTAAAGAATAATGGTATGTTACTTTAATATATTAATTTTCATTTTGTTCCAGGTAAGAATTGAATCCAAGCTGATCTTAATAAAGATAATCAGTTCACCTTTCGTATCACTGCCGCTTCCTAAATGAACAAAACAGCTCTGGTTTTGTACAGATGCCAGGCTATTTTTTTCTTCAAGCTAGAAAAATGTTATTTTTCAGAATTTGGCATGGATACGTAGACATTTTCTCTCTTTTTGTGCCTTTGAAAAATCAGTAAAGGGAGAGAGTTTGAAATGGAATGGCGAAATTCAGGATAAAGGGAAAGTCAGCATTAGATTTCAATCTAGATTGGAAAAAAACCTTTGGAACTATAGGTGTACAAATGCAGGCAGAACTGGAGGGCAGGGTTAAATGTGTCATAAGTTTGGAGTCATTGCGTTGCCACAAGATAACCAAGTCCAGCCCCCTGGGAATTCTGTTGATTCCTATTTAGCACCAATTTAGCACTGATTAGTTAACTAGATTCTTGATTATAGGTCACATCAGCAAACTCTTCTGTGTTTTGAATCCTGTGGATGTTTCTGATTATTTGTGCCTGATAGTTGGGCTTCTTTTATATGGAGTTAAAGATTTGAATCTTTATCAGGGTTTCTGGAAAATGCTTCTTAGTGATACTTGCATGGTGCCGATGTTAGTGGCTTTGCAGGGTGAGACCATCATCACTCTTCATCCAGGTGTTTTCAGTTTAGGGCTCAATTTGATTTTATGTCCTACACTGAAAGAATGGATTTTATGTTTTTTTAAGTTTTCCTGTGTCATATATTATTGTACTTTGAAGTTTTGGTTGTTTCTAAAAATTTTTATCAGAAATCTTGGTGTCAGTAACTTTGTAATCTACCCCCCTCCAAATTTTGATTATTCAGTTGAGTAGAACTATAATAAGAAAACTAACAAAGATCCTGAATTATTTGCCTTCTGTATTTTCCCCAAGATACTGGTTACATTTATTACTCAGCACTGTCTATGTGTGTGTGCATATGTGTATTAGCTTTTAACCCCAATACCTCTAAAAATCAAACATTATGCCATTGCTTACAGTGACTACATTTTTACCCAATATAATGACTTCACATCACTGGACAATAGGAAAAGCTATGTTAAGTGAAAGCTCATCCTAGGGAAATCATATTCTTTCTTTCTGGCAGTCCTATTTGGGGGTGGGGAGAGGAGGAGATTGTTTTTTTTCTCTGACCAGCTTTCTCAGATATTTTCAAAAAGAAATCAATAATCCTCCAGGCTGTGCTGCATCATCTCATTGAGAACTGCTTTGGAAATGTCAGAGGCTGTAGACAGTCAATCATCTTGCCTGGCACATACAAGGCCTGGAGACCATACATATTGTTTCCTTGAGTTTCGGTCTTGCTTAACTGTCACTGGAACTTACCTTGGAGGGAAAGCAAAGCAGCTGTCCCCGTGATACCCTGTCACTCACAGTAAAGCCCATACTGTTTTGTTCTCTGTTCAACATAACAGAAGAGGAGCCGTGATGATTTTGATTTGCTTTACCTGTCACTACATAAACCAGGACTCTCTCTGAACAGTTTTTCCTCCCATTCTTTCCATTCTAGGACCCAACCGCTTTTAGCTTCATTTTTTCTTTTTTTCTTAAAACCCTTCAAGTGTATTTTGAGTTTTCTTTTTAAGGCATGTCTAGGATTATCCTCTTGTAAAGTATTACTTCTATATGCTACAGCCATTAGTTAGCCATTCAAGGGGTGCTGCCTGCCCTTATTTTTCCTCCCGCCGGGAGGAATTGGGCTGCAACCAATTATAAGAGAAAAGCCATTTCCTAGACTTTGGGGAATTGTCTTCATGCTATCTGGTTCTATAAGTTTCTGGTAGAAGTTTCCTATGGATAGGTACAAAAAGGAAATATGCTGCAGAGTTCTTGTCAAGTCAAATGACATGATATGTTATCATGGCACAGATGGTGGAAATATATAAAATTTACTTGCATCCAGCATTGTGCTGATTTGCTGGCTTTCAGCAAGCTGTAAATTAATGAAGCACTTTTAGTTAATTCACAAAGCAATTAATTTAGCCGGAATTAAAATACAGTTGGTACTGGTGAAATCCAAAGGACAAATCAAACACATGGAAAACATGAAGCAGAGGATCAAGGATTTCAAGAGACAATCATTGAATGGCAGTCAATCTTGAATGGCAAGAGAAAGGCTTAAACAAAAGTTAGAGATTCCAGAATCTAACATGGATCAAAACCTATACAAAAAGGTTGTAATGAGAAATTGTTCCAATTTGTAATAGCACTTGAATAAAGTTTTAAATGCAGATACTCTCAGCTTCTATCTGAGCACAACTTCTCACATCTGTCAGAGCCTCATCCAGGACCTGGTTATCTCTTTGTCTCTAGAACTCAAGCCTGTCCCTAGGAGCTAGCAGTGAAAAGTTAAAGACCCATCTTGGAGAGAGAAGGTGCTTTTAATGCAGGTGTAAGAAGGCCTAGTACTGAAGATGTGCTATCACAAAATCAAGCAGTCAAGCTTTCTATTTATTAAAAGGGCAGGGTGTAAATCTTCTGCCTCTTTAAGTTGGTTTTATTCTCAATCTTGGATATAGGGCTGCCCACCATGGGGTTGGCATGGGGGTGGTGGTCAGAAAAGTCAGTAGCTGTGATTGTGTGATGAAAATATCACTCTTTTCTTCGCATGATTGCAGCTGCTATCTTATAATGGAATGTGTGGATGAACTTGGGGAATAAGGAAAATGAGGGGAAGACAGACAGGAGTGTCCAGTTATTTAACGGTCAGAGAAAGAAACTTAGGGAGGACCCACCCTAATGGATCAAGTAATTAAAAGTGGCAGTGGGAACGTTGTACTTCGAAACCTCTCAGCCCTCCCAGGTAAACCACATAGGAAACACAACAAAATGAATTAAATCTACTTCATTGTAAATGTTGCAAATACGAACTTCCTACTGCCATTTTTAACCATTTGTTAACAATTGGGATGGGTCTTTCCCAAGTTTTTTTCTCTATCCATGAAGCCACTAGGGGCTCCTGCCTCTCTTGTCTGATTGTTTCCTAGGCAGCATCTCTTCACCTCATTCCCCAAGGTCATCCACACATTCCAGGGCACATCTGGACTTGTTTGACACTTTCTGGTCCATGGATGCTTGCACTTTGATGTTGATGGAACCATATCAGAGTTTGATATCAGTCTTACCTAATCTCAGGCTCTATGTTACCAGCCTGCCAGCTTCAGTCTAAGACTAATTACATGGCTTGACATATCAAGGTCATCTTTTGTGGGTTTGTCCCTATTTTCACCTAACGTCAATGCAAGCAATACCATTTTTCTTTTAGTCTCCCAAACATTACTTTCATCTTGTCTCCAGACTTTGAGTGAGAGTATCTTAAATTTTAGTTAGTGGTACTGGTGTTAAAATATTATTCCCCACGCCCCCTTATTTTGATACAATCAAATGACACACTCAAGATATGTAAAATCAGTTAGGGTTTGAGAGGGAAATCAGGTAACATGAAACAAGCACTAGAAACAATTTAGTAATTGGCAGCCAGTTTCAATACAGGATAAAATTCTGCCAGTTAAGTATAGGTGAGTAGTACAATAGGTTAGCGAGTCAAAGTCCTACAAGCTAGATTACTTCTAGCACAAATCCACAGATTTCCTGCCTTCCTACCTGCCTTCCTTCCTTCCTTCCGTCC
>JANHFL010009481.1:13089-27447 GCA_032468155.1 Oxyrhabdium leporinum | reverse complement strand
GAGAGCCCCCCCCCTCAAAAAAAAACCCACTAAACGTCAGAAGAGAAGCCACTTCACCAGCTCACAGCACTCAGCCCAACGACAGGTCTAACACAGCTGGTTAAGAGTTGAGAAAAGCAGTAAAGAAATGGAATGCAGAAAGGGAATTGCAAATGGTAAGAGGAGAGAATCCAAGAAGTTCCATCCACTCTCCAGGCCACGCCCCCCCCGCCCATTCTCCCAGCATTCCATCTCCTTCAACGGGAACCTCCCCAGCTCGGCTGCCCTCCCAAAGGCCCCCTTTGCCCAATCATAGACCTCACCCAGGTACCTGGTCGAGACCTGCTGAGCTTCCCTAGACTGGCTGGATTTCCCACCTTGTAGCCTGCACCTTCTGTAAAAATCTTGGCTTTTCCATTGTTTGGGGTGCATCTTGTGGTAAAACAGGAACACAACAATGATTAATTTTTTAATTAGATTTTATTTGTTATTTTGTAAGTAATTCAAGGCAGGGAACATACCTAATGCTCTTACCACCTCCTATATTCCTCACAACAGCAACCCTACAAAGTTTGTTGGGCTGAGAGAATGACTCAAAATCACCCAGCCGACTCCCAGTTCTCCTGGCTTCTAGGCCAGCACTGTAACCACTACACTAAATTGGACATATATGTTTTAAACAAACATTGCCATAAATATGTCACGTTCCCCCTTCAAACAACTCACGACATATAAATAAATAATCAGTAACATTTTTGTCTTGCAAATTTATAAGATACAATTATGCTTTGTTTTCATTTATTGCTTTGTTTTCTTTCTCTCTTAGTGACTTTTTCTAAAAGTACCTGTTGGGGAGACAGATAACATGGCTTCTTCTAAGGCAGGCCTCCCTTCCCTGAGCTATTTCTTTATTAAAAGTAATGAGTAAAAGTGCTACCTTTCCACTTATGTCAGGGGTTCCCAACCTTTTCTATACCCCACACCCCTAGAACGCTTCTGATATATTCTCGCACCCCTTACAAAAGTAAATAATTATATGCATATAATTATGCATATGCACTATAATTTTGAAACTTCTAAACCCAAGTTTTTGAACCCCCTGGAATATCATCTCGCACCCCCAGTTGATAACCCCTGACTCCTCTGGAGGTTAAAGCTTTCTGCATTTTTTTTTATTGCTAGAATTGTTTGAAACCATCACAGAGATTCAGAAAATGACTAACCAACCATAAAGATTTGTCACTGAAAATTGCACTTTACACTATAGCTCCTTTCCAAACTTTTGATAAAAACAAGAAGTTATCCAGCTGTCAATAAGCACAATGGGTTTCAAAACATGACTAAAGGCAAAACTGCCCAAAATTTAAGAATGATAATGAAATACTTCCTTCGTGTGTACTACCCTTGCTGATTCAACATCAAAGTGAAATATTCCTGGGATTGAAGGCCCGTGACATGTGTTGTTCCAGCTGCAGCAAGTCAGACTGCAAAAGAAGAAGGCTGTAGTAGATGCTGTTTTGCCAGCCATTCAGCGCTCAGCATGGTATACTTTCAATAAAATGATAATCCAGACACTCTTGTGTTCAGATGACATTCAAGAGAGTAGAGCTGGTGTGCAAAAGATCCTTGACTTGAGGGGTGCAGATGATGACGCGCTGGGAGATTTTTCTCTATGTGCAAGAAAAATGCCTTTAATTAATGCAAAAGCATCCATTCTGCTGGAGCTGATTGACTGGTCTGAAGATGTATATGAGCCATCTTTGACGTGCAAACTGACACAGCAGAAGTAAAGCAGTTCATTGACGAACCAATGCAAGTACCACAGTGGCCCTGTCATGCCCTATCAATAGAGAGATGTGTGAAGCAGGTCATACAGGCAGCAAGCAGAGTGTAGACACAGGAGAAATGGGAGGGTTATAACAGCAGCCAAGAAGCAAGTCAGCAGCTGATGTTGAAGAATGAATCAAAAGACTGGATGAAACTCGCTTAAACATTTTTGTAACTCAGATAATTGCTTTCTGATGCTGGTTTATGATTGCAAGGATTATTTTTGCTTAACTAGATAAGATTCATGCAGAAAAAGCGTTAGTTTTTGTAGCACAAGGTATAATTTTGAGAAAATAAAGTTAACAGTTTTTGGGTACAAGATACTTTCGTGGAGTATATGATCAGACATGGATTTACCATACCAATGTTGTGCAATTGCAAAAATAACAGCAGATTTGAATTCTTAGTGTAAAAACTCATATTTTTAGAATCCCCTCACTGAAAAAAAATTGCAAAAATTAATTTTCATCCCATTAAATGACAGGTCCTATATCAGTGTAGCCACGTGGGATGACACCTGCACTCCTGGTTTTGAGGAACTAACAGAGTAAAAAAGCAGGCAAGAAGAGCTAGCTTGCAATGACTCTCACTCACCCACGCACACCCACACAACTGCTGCAGTACTTTAGGAATGTGACTTCAGGCTGCACAGACATCATGTTTGAAGAAAGGGTCAGACAAAGACAGTGTTTGGGATCCCTTGACATGGGTTTAATTTGGATTGAATAGTAAAAGGATTCCGTGGTCTAAGTGGTCCTTTCTCATTCTAAGATTCTGTGGGCAGGCAGGCAACTCCCATCTCCAATTTTCGTCTCGAAGTCCAGATGACCTGGGGAAGAGGCTGAGCCTATACTCCCTCAGCCAAGCAGGGAAGACCACCCGGAGGAGCCCTTGCAGGCAGCTGCTTTGGGAAGTGGGGGGCTGGCTGGGGCAGGTCTGTGTCCTCAGGATGCTCCTGTGCGGCTCAGGCTCGGCCAAAGGCGGTCTGCCCTCAAAGGCCAGCATTCGGGCAACAAGCAGGCTAGACTGCTGCAGCAGGGCCCCTTGAAGACAGTTCAGAAAACGCCCCCTTTGCGGAGCGAGGCTTTCTCATCTTGACGGATCATCACCTCGAAATAGCCAGTCTTTGGGACCTCCAAATCTGGGGAAGCCGGGAGGGGGGACTCGAAATCCCATTTGTCCTTCCCAGCATGACACACAGACAAACTCCGCAGAAGGTGCCCCCTCAGCCCACATTTGCTGCCTCCACCGTTTCGCGGTCCTGGCCGGGTGGGGGTGGGGCGGCAGGAAGAAGGATGCGGCTTTGCTGCGAGGCACCCGCGCGGCTCGGCCTCGTCCATTGTTCCGCGGATCCCTTTCAATAATGCAAATCCGCCGGGAGTAATTCAATTAAGGGGGCTGAATGGAGGGCGGGCGCGCGGGAGGGCCGAGCCGGTCGCAGGCGGAGATGCTTCCAAATGAGTTCCCTTTAATAACCGCGGGTGGGAGGGTGGCCTGGGCGCAGAATCAAGCTGTCAAGGAGGCCTGGCGGGGAGCTGATCCGCTGGGCCGCCGGTTTGGAAGATTTTCACGCCTTCCAGACCGTCGGCGAGGCGGATCAGCTCCATTGAAAACCGCGCCGCCTCCCCGCTGGGACCGCAGGAGTGGGGTCGCGAGAGCCGCTCTGCCCCACCCCTCCCGCCTGGAGGTCGCGGCCCTATCTCGCTGGCCGCCTGAGCGTGTGCAGAGGGCTAGCCTGCCAGCCTCGGGGATGGAGCGCTTTTCAGATCTAGCCGGCTCTCTCGGGAGGGGCCGGCAGGGATGGCGTTGAAAGAACGGCGCTGGGCGAAGGGCCCCTCTCGCCGATCTTGGCCCGGCGGGGAACGCCCTTCCCACGTTCTTAGCCGTGGGACCGGAGGGGGGAGGGGTCGCGGTCGGAGCGAGGCCAGAGAACTTTCTTTGCCATAAAATCTCGTCGGTCAGTAAAAAGAAGGCCGGCCGGCCAAGGGCAAAAAGGAGCAAGTCTCCGCTTCCTCTGCCTGCCCCAGCTTTTTAGGGGGTCCCCTTTGGCGCTTTCCTCCCGGGGCCAATCAGTGTGGGACCAGGGAAGGCCGAGGGCGAAGCTTAGGGGCCACGTTGCCTTCAGCTCAGCAGGTCAGGGCTTAAGCATCGTCAAATGCTGGGAACGAATCAAAGCAGCGATGCTAACCCGTGTCGTGCAAACCATTGCTGGCAGAAGCAGCAGACCACCCACCAGCCTCACCCCTGGATGGAGCCCAGCTTTGGTGCCAGGGATCCTTCCGTGCCCAGGCAGATGGGCTGGTGCTCTGGGCATCCCCTAGCCCTCCTCAGGCCAGAAACAGTGCCCTGGCCCAGGGTTTTTCCCTCCGGGCAGAAGGCATTGGACAATGCATCGGCATTGGCCAGCCTGGGCCGAGGCGCTGCCTTGTCTGCCTGCGGGCTTTTGCCCCTTGCCAGCCAAGACCCTCCTGGGCCACCCTGGCCAGAGAATTCAGACTGGCGCCTTTCAGGAGCCTCAATTGCATCTGCTGGAGCAGGGCACTGGATGAGGCAGTGTGTGTGTGTGTGGGGGGGGGAATCCCTTACAGAACCTGGTCAAGAGGAAACCCCATTGCAGAGATGGTTCTTGCCTGCTTGTAACAACCCCCCCCCCCCAAAACACTCCCGCCCACTAGAGGCTGCTTAGTGCAGCTGGTGTTCCTGCAGCTCCAGGCGGTTTGGTTGCTTTTGGGCAGCTGTTTCCACCCATATCCACACAAGGGCCCTTCGCCCTTTTGTGGTGGGCAGAGGGACCTGCAAGGATCTGATTCTTAACATCCAGGAGATCTGCATTAAGGCAGCAGCCTGCTTGCTCCCTCTTTCCTCCCTCCCTCCCACCCTGCCACACACAAACACACACACACCGACACCTGAGGCTGAACTTTGTGCTCACATGTGGCCCAGTTGCCTTCTGGAACCAATTGCCTGTGGCGTGGGCATCATCCTGACCATCCAGCCTGGATTAAGAGGCAGCCGTGCCCATTGTTTTGGCCAGCCAGAGAGCAACAGCCCCCTGGGATGTTTGCATGGCCCCTTGAACTCTGTGATGGACCAGCGGGGCCAGCAGGGAGCAGAGACCAAATGGTCCAGCAGCCCCTCCCTCGGGCTTGGCCTTTCCCAAGGTCAGGGGGCCCATCCATCAGTGGGCAGGCCGGGCAGTTTGTCTGACTTGCCCCCTTGGCTTTGAAATGGGACACGGCTGCCGCCCCTCCGCCTCATTCCTCTGTCCGTTTGGCCTCCTGGACCATCTGGGGGCAGGCAGCATTTGTTCTGGACCAGGTGTCAAAGAAGCCACCCCTGGGCTGGGCCAGCTGACATGGCAGCCCAAGGATTGTGTCTCAGAATTTCAATCAATCAATCAGTCTCAATCAATCAGAATAGAATTAGAAGGGACCTTGGAGGTCTTCTAGTCCAACCCCCTGCTCAAGCAGAAGACCCTACACCAGTCCAGACAAGTGTCTGTCCAGTCTTTTCTTAAAAACCTCCAGTGATGGAGCACCCACAACTTCTGGAGGCAAGCTGCTCCAATGGTTAATTGTCCTCACTCTTAGGAAGTTTCTCCTTAGTTCCAAGTTGCTTCTCTCCTTGATTAGTGTCTGTCCATTGTTGTTTGTCTTGCCTTCTGGTGCTTTCGAGAAAAATTGACCCCCTCCTCTTTGTGGCAGCCCTCAAATACTGGAATACTACTATCATTTCACCCCCCAGTCTTTCTTTTCTTTAGATTGGCGATACCCAATTCCTGCAATTGTTCTTCACATGTTTTAGTCTCCAGGGCCCTTAATCATTTTTTGTTGCTCTTCTATGCCTTTTTCCAAAGTCTCAACATCTTTTTTGTAATGTGGTGACCAAAACTGGATGCAGTATTCCAGGTGTGGTCTTCTTACTAAGGATTTATAAAGCGGTACTGCAGGTAATAGCAATAGCACTTAGACTTATATACTTACAGCCCTCTCTAAGCGGTTTACAGAATCAGCCTATTACAATCTGGGTCCTCATTTTACCCACCTCGGAATGATGGAAGGATGAGTCAACCTTGAGCAGGTGAAAATTGAACTGCCAAACTGCTGGCAGCCAGCAGTCAACAGAAGTAAGCTGCACTACTGCATTCTAACCATTGTGCCACCATGGCTGCATGTGATTTTGATTCTATGGCTCTGTTTATACAACCAAGGATTGTATTAACTTTTTTTGGCTGCTGCTGCACATGGCTGGCTCATGTTTAAATGATTGTCCACTAGGACTCCAAGGTCCCTCTCACAGTTACTGATTTTGAGCCATGTTTTGCCTAATCTGTACTTGTACCTTTGGTTTTTCCTGCCTAGGTGTAAAACCTTGCTTTTCTCCCCATTAAATTTCATTTTGTTGGATACAGCCCATTGTCAAGATGTTTTTGGATCCTGAGCTTGTCTTCTGGGGTGTTGGCTATTCCTGCCAGCTTGAGGTCATCTGCAAATTTGGTGAGTTCCCCTCCTGTTCCTTCAACTAAGTCATTTTTTAAGATATTGAAGAGTACTGGACCTAAGACAGAACCTTGTGGTACCCTACTGCTTACTTCTCTCCATTTAGATGTAGTACCATTAAGGACTACTCATTGATTACAGTTCGTCAGTCATTTACAAATCCATCTAGTGCTGAAGCTGCCTATCCCATATTTTTCTAGTTTACTGAGAAGTAGGTTGTCATCTACTTTGTCAAATGCCTTGCTGAAGTTTAAGTATATTACATCCACAGTATTTAGCTGCTCTACTAATTGAGTCACTTTTTCAAAGAATGAAATAAGAATGGTTTGGCATGATCTGTTTTTAACAAATCCATGCTGGCTACTACTGGTAGCTATAACTTCATTTGTTTCTAGATTTTCACAGATCTGTTTGTTGATTATTTTTTCCAGTATCTTCCCAGATGTTGATGTTAGGCTGATTGGCCTGTGGTGTCCTGGGTGTTTTTGGTTTTTGTTTTCATTTTTTGAAGATGGGAAGCACAGCTCTTTTCCAATCCTCTGGTAGTTTCCTGGTGCTGCAGGATTTTTGAAAGATGTGGTACAATGGTTCTGAGATAACATCTGCCAGCTCCTTCAGAACTCTGGGATGTAATCCATCAGGTCCCGGTGATTTATATTCATCAAGGTCAGACCTGTATTCTCTTACAATTTTCTTGCTTATTTTAATTTTAATTTTTAATCTATCTTTTGCAGTTATGTTTTTGGTAGGTTGGGCTATAGGTTTTTTTATGTGTGATGCAAAGAATGAGTTAAGCAGCTCTGCTTTCTCTCTACTGCCTGTTATTTCCTTGCCATCTTCTCTCTTTAGGTGGAGCAACTGTTATCTTGATTTTTTTTTCTTGTTATTTATATGTTGGAAGAAACTGTTTTTTTATTATCTTTGACTTTTGTTGCAAATCTTTGTTCATTCTGAGCCTTTGCTTTCCTGACCTCGACTTTGCAGATTTTGGCTATCTGCATGTGGCTATTCAGCCTTAGTTATGTGTCCCTCTTTCCATTTTTTGTACTTGTCCTTTTTGTGGCCAGAGGCCAGTTGGGTCAGACTTTGGGACAGCTTGGGGAAATGTGGTGGCTTCAGTGTTATGGGGTGCCTCCTGCATGGGGTCCTGGGCTGGAGGGAAAAGTGGGCATGACCTTGGAGACTGGCCACAGGCGGCAGGACAGAAACAGAGGCTGCAGCCCAGACCTCTGCAAGGGCTGGAGAAGGAGGGTGGGTCCTGCGGGCAAAGGCCCATAGCTGGCCAAAGGGAACCAAGGGAGGACCCCCCTGCCCAGAAGGAAAAGGGGCTACCGCTTCCTGCAGGGGAAGGGGCAGGGGGCAGCCCTTCTTTACCCCCCTTCCTTCATGCCCTCTTGCTGCTCTCCTCCACATGCGGCTTCAATTAAAGCAATTGCAGGACCTCCATCTCACCCCTTCACCCAGGCAAGGAAATAAGGAAACGGTTTGTCTGAGCTGCTGACAGCCGTGCGCCACACGCGGGAGATGGATGGCCTGAGCGATTAAAGGCTTGCAGGCGCTCACCTGAGGAGGGGGACAGAGGGGAAAGGCATCTCGTTGCACCAAGGATGACAAATTGGGGGCACTTCAGGGGCAAGCATGCACTACGGGGAGGGGCTGGAGGAGAAAGAGGACAGAGCCCCAGGCCCCTTGCACCTCCCAGGGCAGAGGGATGAGAGCCTGGGGAGGAGCTGTGCCAGAGACCGGAGCAAGGCCACCACCCCTCTCCTGCCCAGCAGGAGTCCTTCCTCAGACCCCAGAAGGTGGGTCTTCTGGACCAGGACTGGGTTTGGAGAGCCCCGTGGCAGACACGATCCAGAGACTCAGGGCTGCTCCAGACAGGAGCTCACATGTGCTGGGTGGGCAAAGGAAGCCCCGCCCATGGTCCCCCGGGTACGGATGGATAGCTGAGCTCGTGAAGGTGCTGCTGGGCCAGCTGAGTGCCCCAAAGCAGCTGGCGGGATGTTATGCTGCTTCACCACTCTGTAGCCCTCCTTGCAAGCTCAATTAACTGATTAATTGGGATATTGTTTTAGAGTAATGCGTGCCGCCTATGGACTTGTGCCATTGATGATGCCAAGAATGTGCAGTGGAGGCTCAGGGCACTGCTCTTGCTGCTCCTGCCACCAGTTCCCATTCCTGGCCCTGCCATCTCTCTGACTCAGTAGCACACCCTGTCCATATCCCTAAGGGAGAGCAATGGAAAAAAGCCCTTGGCCTTGCCAAGAAGAGGCCTGAGCCCCCCAGGAAGAAGAACAACGCACAGTGCCAGGGCTCTGATCTCTTCCCAGGCAAGGGCTGGCACAGCAGTGGCACATGTCAAGGCAAGGAACTCTCCTTTCCACTGGACTCCACACCCCAGAGGAAGACTGGTGATGGGCTTTGATGGGCTCTCAGCCTCCTGGACTAAGTGGGACTGGACTAGAAGGCCTTTCCTGGAGAGAAGGAGCCAGATGCAGCGCACAGCAAGGGGTCTTGAGGCGTTGGCTCTGTGTGTGTGTGTGTGTGTGTGTGCAAAGCTTGGACTCTTGAGCCTCTTGGCTGGAGAACTGGTTGGAGGAAGCTCCCGGTGTCCAGCTGTAGGCTTTCCTCGCCTTTCTCCTTAGCCCAAAACAGAAATGGTGGGAGTGAGCATTTGGGCCAGAAGGGGAACCAGGCCAGGCAATCACATCCCAGATCAGAAGCCCCTGAATGCGTCTTGCGAGGTCCACCTTTGTACCAGTCAATTGCAGTTTGGACCCACAGCCGATTTCCTGCAGGGTTTTAGAGCATCGTCCAGTCATGGCTGCATCAGTGAGTGGGACTTGCCTTTTCCTTGCCACGGTGAAGAATGAGGGGCACTCCAAGCTGCCGTGGTTGTTCTCTTCAGCCTCCCCTTCCGGCTTTGGGGAAAAGCAATGCCAGCCCCAACCGGCTCTCTGCACCACCCTCTGCCTCCCCCTGAAGACTCTCTGGAGTCCAGGATGTGCCAGTCACCCTGGGCAAAAGGTTGGCTCCACTGTGCCATCAGCCCCAGGAAAACCTTTGTTGATGGAGATGTTGCCGTAGAAAGCAGATTCTGCAGTTGTGCAATGCCACAATTTTGCTACTGTGCCTAGCTTCTCAAGTACAGATTGTCTCCTCCTCCTGTCTTCCCCCTCTTCCTCCTCCCCCTCCTTCTGCCTTTACCCTCCTCCCCATCTCATCCTCATTTTGGTGATTTGAGAGTTCAAATAATGGGGAGGGAAGCCTAGGAAGCTCCCTAGGGTGCCCTGAGGCTGCTGCTGCTGCATCAGGAAGGGTTGCTGCGGTTGGGCTGTGGCATCTGGGAGCAGGATTCCCCACTGTTCCTGATCTGAATGTGGGGTTAGGGGATCCCCGGTGGCAGAGAGGCATCTAGGCAAGGCTTTCCCACCTGGAGGGTCCCCTGTTACTTGCTTGTCCTCCTGAGCCAACACGAAGCAGCCTCCTGGCTCAGCCTGGCAGTGGGTTGGAGAGCCATGGTGGCCAAGGTCTGGCTTGAAACCAGGGGTTGTGGGTTCAACCCTCCTTAGGAGACTTTGGGGGACTTTGGGCCAGACCCATCTCACGGAAGCATTGCGGTGGGGGAAGAGGCGGAGTGTTAGGCACCTACATCCCCCTGAGCTGATCAGCAGGAAAGGCAAGGTAAAAATCAAATCCATTTGCTACCATTTACTTTGAAATAAATGCACACAACGCCCCTGTCCGTGGCTCCGCCCTTTCCAGCTGGGGGGGGGGGCGGCTCCCCAAGCAGGCTCCCAAGAGTCAGTTCTGCCCTCCCAAGTTCTAGATTCTGCCACATTGGAGGAGCTCCAAAATCAGGAGCCACTTCAGGTGCCTCAGTTGACAGCTCTGCACCACCAGACTTGGTATTCCTGGAGGACGGCTCTGGGCTGCCCTGCAAATCCTCCTCCTCCTCCTCCTCCTCCTCCTCTGGAGACTGGAGGGGCGGGGGAAGCTTGCTACAGGGGGAGCCATTGACAGCGCCCTCCCTCCTCTGTGGCCACTGCTCCAAGTCCAGCCAGACTCATTTATCTCTGCCTCTTTTCCCAGGGGCAGCAGGAGTTAATAACAATAAACACAGACCCCTCTTACTCACTGCAGATTTACTGTTATTTAATTGTGACCTTTCTTGAGGAGCCAAGGCCGGAAGACCCTGCCTGGGGTTAAGTGTCAGGTGGGAAAAGTCAACATCTCTTTTCATCTTTCAAGTCCCCTGGGACCAGTCGGCTTGCGTGTGTGTGTGTGTGTGTGTGTGTGTGTGTGTGTGTGTGTGAGAGAGAGAGAGAGAGAGAGAGAGAGAGAGAGAGAGAGAGAGAGAGAGAGAGAGAGATCTCAAATAGACAGATAGATCCCTAACTAGTATCAATTCTCCATGAAGGATCCTTGTTCATTGTTCATTCAAACACTAGATGAAGGTGGGATCTTCTATTTACAAAGCAGGTCTTGCTACTGAAATGTGGAAATTTATCTGTTGTTTTTTTTAATCAATTCTCATTTGTTGCATACCTTTTGAATAAAATTCTGAAAACTATGACCCAGATCTCTCTGTACTCAAGATTTCAGCCTGGTTGTTTAACAATGATAACCACAATGAATCATACATAAATATTTGCATTTCTCTATAACCACTTTTGCACCACTCAGTCAAAATGACCTTCATTTAGACAGAATCACTTAATTAGTCTTAAGATCAAATATCCTGTTTCTCTGCCATTCAGAGTACACAAATTCTGCTCGTTAAATTTGTTAATATCTGATTTTATGACAACGATCTGAATCCCAGGGAGACTAAGTCATTCTCACTTACTAGCACATTAAGAATTAATATTTATCCTTCCTGAACTTTTCAGTTTCTTAGCTAAAACTTTAACAAAAGGAGTCCAAATCCCTAAGCACTCCTTGCCTGGGAAGATTAATAATAATTCATTTTGATCCAAGTGAAGTCAGTTGGCTAACTGTGGTTTCCATGGTAATCGGGTGGAAAAGCAGATTTCATCAGGTTTCATTACAATTCTCCTACACTCCTAATTGTGACTTGTAGGGCTAACTTTTACATCCTGAAGCTAAGAAGCATACAAAAAAAAGACCACTTTAAGCGGAAAGCTTCTGTCAAGAAGAAAATGAATGAAAACAAACAAAACCTATCTTGCAATAAAGCAGGACTCCTGCCTCCTTCCCCCTTTCCGTTTCTGTGGATATTCTAAATATGAAAGTTTTTTTTTGTTGTTGTCAAAGGATATCATAGAGAGCTCAGATTCTATAAAACAAATCAACCTTCTGTGGCGCGAACACAGGATTTATTTTTAAAGCAGGATTTTCATCTTACCTTAAGTTTTAAATGAAACCACTTTCTTTTATTCATCCTCCTTTACATCAAACTTTACAATGCTGAATTAACCAGGAGGGTGACATATTAATCTTGCCTCCCCTCCTGATCTCCCAGGTTGCTCCTTGTTCTCTCTGATTCATATTGAGGAGGGAAAAACATCAATTCGATTTATGAATTGGCGGGTGAGCGGCTAACTTTCATTTCATGTTAAATCTAAAAGGCAACTCAGAAGTGGCACCAAGCGCCATTAGAGAAATAAAAAGAGCCAAAAGTAATGCAACAATAGCAGTAGGAACTGTTTTGCAAATTTGTATTGTAAACATCTCAAACATTCTCTCCCTTTCCGAAAAAACAGAAATCTGAGGAACATTCAGAGACATTCATCAAAGACCCCAGCTGGTGCCATAGCAAAGTAGTAACTGGCATATGATGAGCATGCCAAATCAGCACTTAATCCTTATTTTAATGGCAAATTCAAGTGGCTGTTGCTGCCTGTTTAGAATACAAATTATGCTCACAGAAAAGAAAGCAGCTGGAAATAATTATATAAAAGGCATTTTACTGAGACATGCTGTATTTCAAAAAAAAAAAATGGTGCTGAAGTAAGAAGAAGCTGTCTCTCAACAGCCTTCCTTTTCATTCCTAGAGGAGAAACAAAAGTTAAAAAGAAAAGGAAAGGAAAGAAGATGGTAGCTGAAGCCAAGATTCTTTAAGCTAGGGTTTCTTTTAGAAAAGAGAAAAACATAAAAATAAAACAATAGAGATATGGATAGTTAATCTCTATTATTTTATTTAGTTAATAGAGATTAGGGTAGTAAGCCAACCCAGAAGCTAAACTGTTGGCTACTTTTAATCCCATTTCTTTTAAGCTCTCCATTTAGTTTTAAGTCATTAACTTCCAATATTGATTCACGGGGTTAAAACCAGGAACGGTCCCTTTTGAAAAATGTGCCACCGGCACAAAATGATAACAGAGGAAATTGGAGAGTCACTGTCAATTCTTAAGCCTGTGTGTAAATTATGGATGGTAGGAATAATCCAACACAAACCTTATATGTTTAAAGGAAAGAAGGAGAAGTCCTACTGATCAGCTCCTCAGGAGGTGTGGAGATAGTCCTCCGTGATCTGTCAACAGGCAAGTGAATATAAAGATTTCTATTCTATCCAAATTCTACTTGTGTATAGCCAGGGGTGGGCTGCTGGGGGTTTGCGGGGATTCAGGTGGACCCTTAGCAAAGATTCTGTGGGGATTGCTGAACTCCCAAATTCCACTCCTGGCTGGTTCTGTCCACCCCGCTCCGCCCCTCCCAACCCTCCCAGGAGTCTCCACGTGGCCCATTGTGAATGCAGGTAAGTACAGGGCATGAGCAGAGGCTCAGGGAGGTTGAAAAACGGGCCTCCTGGAAGTTTGGGAAGGCTGGAAATTGCCTGTTTCCAGCCTCCCTAGAGCATCTGGAGCCAGGGGGAGGCTGTTTTTACCCTCCCGGAAGCTCGAGGAAAGCCTCTGGACTTTGGTGAAGGTGAAAATGGCTCCCCACCATGGTGCAGCAGGCCGACTAGGCCACACCCACCATGGACACGCCCACCCAGCAACTGGGTAGTGAACCCATTGCTGAGGTTTTTGAAGCCCGGCCCTGTGTATAGCCCTTGTCATTGATGCTCATTCTTTCAATTCACAATGCTGTGGAATTTTGGTGTAGAAAAGACTCCTGAGAAAACCATGGTTAGCCAAGAAAAGAAACACATGCATCCAGAGTTCTCACATGAGGCACAAATGACCAGATTCAAATTATCACCTTTTGGACACATTAGGTAAAGACAATCTCCCTTGAGAAGTCCAGAGTGCTGTGGAAGTTAGTAGAAAAGAGGAGGATGAAATTAGTAGAGTGAATCAGTTGAATTATTAGGATAAATAGCACATAGTTGGAAGACATGAAAGGCCAGGTTGGGAATAGATCATTTTGGAAAAGGACTGTCGATGAGGTCACTAAGAATCCATGCCAACTTCATGACACATAGAAGTCTTTGGAAACATCAAGGGACAAGAGATTAGATTGCAAAGGACTTAATTATTTTCAAATTCTTAAAAACCTTTCCTTTGGTACTTATAGAGTACATGGACCAAAAGTATTATATTCAGTAAATACCCATCATATCAGTTTTCATATGCAGAGTCAGTCTATGGATTTGATGGTTCCAAATCGGATCATCCTTTGGAACACAGCATGTCAGACACCACAGTTGTTGAAAACTGAAGTGTACGGTGTATTGATATTGCTGTACCGGGAGATGACAGAGTCGAACAAAACGAACTGGGGGGAAAAAATCATGAAATCTCGTGACCTGGTCATCAAAACTATGAAATTATGGATGAAACATGTAACAGTGATACCTATTGTCATCGGGGCACTTGGTACTATGTCCACCACAATGACACAAGTTCAACCCAAGTATGGTGAGTTCTTGATTTCAGAAGACAAAAAGGTTAACTTCATGGAAAACCATCCATGACCAATTGCTTGAATCTTAGACATGGGTGAACTACTTTTGCTGAAGCAAAGGTAACATGAAATTGAAGTTGTTTGGAACTGAGAGTCCAGTAGAGAGCTTCTTAGAGGGACGGAGGGATGGAGGGAGGGAGGAAGGAAGGAAGGAAGGAAGGAAAGAAGGAAAGAAGGAAAG
>JANHFL010009479.1:0-16505 GCA_032468155.1 Oxyrhabdium leporinum | reverse complement strand
ACTGATGTTCTTAAAAATTCAGAGAGACTGGTATAGATCTATTTCGGGCTTTTTTGCCCTCATCAGCCAGACATACTATATATAAACTACTTTATATATAAACTACTTTATATATATATATATACATATATATAATAACATATATATATACATATATATAATAACATACACACACACACACACACACACACACACATGTTTATATATTATAATTACCTTTTATACCATTATATATACCTTTTAAAAAGTACCTCAGGAGGTTTTTTCTGAGCGTTTTGGCAAAATGATGTATTTTTTCTCAAATTCTGAATGCATGTGTTTTTGGATTCCAGGGGAGAAGATTCTAAAACATAAAAATAATGCCAAACATCTTGCAAATAGCAACTAAAAATAACTGAAACTGATCTATCTAACATTTTAGTACTGTACTATAATAAAATCTTGGCTGATTTTGAAAAAAATGATAAATAACATTTGCCTTTGTTTGATAAAATAATCAAACAGTTGTAGCCTAAATTGGGAAGTAAAAATTAATCCTGTAAAAAGATAGTGGAAAGCTACTGCTGCATTTTTGCCAAATATTCACACTAATATTTCAATTTAGTCACCAGAAGTTAAGCAAAACAGATTCTTTATCAAAACAAAAGCTAATCAATCATACAGCATGCTTATTTGTGATTTAAATCTAGCTTCTTAGTCGGTGATATACCACAAAGTAAATCTTTCTTCTTAACATCTTGTTTATATCCCTAAAACCAATACACAGAAGGATCAGATATGACAATTAAGTGTATGTGGCTCCAGTATTCCAAATTATTAAGGAATTATCTGGACATGCCACTATGAGTATGCTATGTTATGTTTTAGAAACTGTATTCTATTATTTTATTTACCCCTTTTTACATTACAGTCACATGTAAAAACATTTTTTTGCACTGTGTTTGTGACTGGAGAGGTTTTCTTTTTTGGCTGAAACTAATGCAGATTTTATATACAAAATACTAGTACATAGTTTAAACTAAAATTAGCTACTACATTTAATTTTTACCTGGATCTTTTAACTTCTGCATATTAGCATTGCTGTGTACAAAACTCCCATCATTATAATCATTCCAAATTTCGTTTCCTAATTCAAAATTTACATTCAAAGTTTCAGAAAACAAAGAGATGCTTTTATCTGCATCAGTCAAGTTGCTCATTGAAGATTCTTCAAGATTTTCATGGGAGCTCATTGTCAGGTTATTCTTTTCATCAGAATGCTTGATAGCAAAGAAACCTAAAATTTGTCATAACAATATTCCAATGTAATTTCTTACATTATTAAAATAATAAATTTATCCAATTTAAACAAAGACAAGTGAATCCACAACATCATTTTTGGAAGTAGGTACCGTATCATGTTTCTAATATGGAGCAGATATTTATTTATAAAATGTGCATTTGATTGCATTTATTTTTACAAGCTTTTCTAATTATTAAATACTGATCTGAAATTTACCAGTATATTCAGATACTTTTGACACTGGCTTGGACTGTAAATATATTATTTTGTGTCAAAAATCTAGAAAATAAGAATATTCTGGGATAATAAAGATAACCCAGTTATTCCTTTATGTTACCATATAATGAAGTGAAGAAGCATGATGTTTCAAATACATAATGCAATTAATTTATATCACTGAAACTACAGGAATTAAAAGAATTGAACTGTGACTAAATTGTGGCCAAGTAAAATAAAGAATCATTAGAAATGTACCATTCATTTTGCGAACTTCAGGTTCCAGTTGAAATGTTTGACAGACATTAGAACTGTAGGTGTCTTCTGGTAAAGGGGATCTTGGATGTTGTACATGTTCCAATCTTTAGAAAAATGAAATAATTAGAATCAATGTTATAGTGAAATAAATTTGAGACTATTATTAAAGAAAACAAACAATTGCCTTTTCCTACACAGTACAACTTGATGCCATTGCCATTATCTCTAAAGTGATTATGCATTTCCAGCATCTTCCTGTAATTGCTACTGCTCAGTTATATGTGCCTGCTTGCTTTAGCTGGGCAACTGGAAGGACCTTTATGCCTTGTGTTTTTAGCCCTTCTTCTGAGAAACTCCTCCTGTCCTATGTGTATGTTATTGGCTTAAATTTTATCTATCTTCCCCCATGGGGCGAGTGTTCACTTTAAATTTAGATGATATACAGTATACTCATAACTAACACAGCGCTTCATCTTGGCATGCCCCTTAATTTCTTCCAGATATTGAACTTAAGTATACAGTAATTTAGCAACACCCCCAGATTATATTGTCTCCTCAGTAAATCAATGGAACCATAACCCGCATACTATTTATTCAAGTTATTCTATATTCATTTTCCAAGCATGTTTTAATGCCCTTCCTTTTGCAGTTATGGATGGCAGTTATAAAGGAATCCCTTGTGTTTCAGGTGAAACTGAAACACTAGAATATGTTCTCTAAGATGTAAATTCAATGCAGAACTGTGTTGTCAATTAATTCACTTTTTGGAAACACTGCTTTGCCCCCCAGATCAATATTATTTATCTAGAATTTTTCTTAAATCACAGACATCCTGAAATCAGTGTTTTAACATTCAAATGTTGTGCTATAGTGATCAGGCTACATCAAATCTAGATTTCTTATTAAAGGTATGTCATATATTAAACTGTTAACATTATTATATTTTTGGATTGTACCAGAGTTATTCTAATTTATGTCTTACTAATCTTGAGCTGGAATAAAGAAAGACAATAATGATAGATGACTCTTACTGTTAATACAATACCTTGGCAATCCTGGAAGAAAAGCTTTTGGAATATAACTAAATTGTTTAAGATCAGCTTTTTGAGATTTATTTGACATCTGCATCTAAAATGTAGAAAAAGGTTATTATAATAATATACAGGTACACATATATTTGTTTCTTGTATACAGCTAGAAAATGAGAAACCATCATTAATTTTAAAAAACCCTATACATGAACATTATTTTCTCTACTTGATATGTTTTTATATGATAGAAAATAGCTCTTTGTGTATGTATGTAGAGCAAGAGAGAGATCTACTTATCTATGGGTTGAGAATTTTCTATGGTTAGGATTAGGAGCAAGGAGGTCTAATCCACCCTTGGAAGCCAGCTGGGTGATGTTTTGGACCTGTTATTTCTCTCAGACTTCAATCCAGACGCTGAAAATTACCTTGCTACCAATCTCCATAGACATTCTCAGTCATCCAGGTCATGGTTGTCCCAAAGGTGCTTTTTCAAGAGGCAACTTGAGTTTCTGATTTTTCTTTGAAGACATTTCGCTTCTCATCCAAGAAGCTTCTTCAGCTCTTGACTGGATGGTTAATTTCATTTCTGAGAGTACAACATACTGAATTACCTGTTGCAGGTGGATCCTTTGAATCCTCCTCCACAAGTCCAATATATAGAGCTGAAGAAGCTTCCTGGATGAGAAGCGAAATATCTTCAAAAAAACCCCAGGAAGTCCAGTTGCCTCTTGAAAAAGCACCTTTGGGACTTGCTACCAACATGTACTAAACTAGCATAATAGATAACAGGCATAATCTTCAGTGAAAAGGGCTTTATATGGGATTGATTTGGAATGATGGTAGTGATTTTAGTGAATGGCAGCTTTGAATTATGCAAAGATCTCAGCAAACAAAGGGTGGCTATAAATATATCTATAGTTTATTATTACGGTGTATTATAGAAATATCACTTATTAGAATATTTCACTCACTATTATACTTGTTATATCGTTTTATGGTAGAGGAAACTCCTACAAAAGGAAGAATAGTTTGAAATCTGTAAATTTGTCTACCTTTAGCAAAGGGGAAGACTAGATGGCGATTCCATAGAAATAAAAATGATTGCATTGTAAAATCTTAAGAACAGAGTATAAACTTTATCCCCCAAATCCTGCTAAGATGGCAGGCAAGAAGCATTGTCAAACTTTTATCTTCAAAAAGTAGCATAATGTACAATATCCAATCTTAGTTTATTATGCAATCCAACAATCATATTCAAATTAGCCATTAATGTTTAAAGAAATAATATATTGCCACAATGCATATAACTTTTTCATTTCAAAGCTACTCCTGTGGAATACTGGTGTCAGCTTCTATACTTATTTCAAATAATTGGGCCAGAAAATTATAAAAAATTTCTTTCTCAATATTTTTTGTGGAATAATTTGTACTGCCACCTTAATCTTTTCGTAGGCATTTTTAATGTTAATATAATATTCCACCTCTTTTCCTATTTTACAGGAAATATTCAACATTAGATATTATATTTCACTAACAAAAATGGTCTTAATTTCAAATAGTTATTTTATTTTAAAAGGGAACACATATTCTTCCAAATTCATATACCTTTAGTCGCTTGACTGGGGGAATGGCAGATTCAGCATTCCTGTTTCTTAAGTCAGTAAGATATGAAGAAAAAGCTGACTCATTTTTCATGTTAGATTTCTCTGAAACTCCAATTTTACCTTAAAAATGTAATATATATATATTCATTTTATATTTATATTTTATTTTTGTTACAGAAAACTAGAAACAAAAGAAAAATAATTCATAGAAGTTTCAAGTAAACTTTTGTATGACAACAGCCAACCACTTCCATTTTATTGGCAACGTTGTATGTACCAATTATTTCTAAATAATTCCTAAATCCATTTTTAATAAAAACAAAAAACAGAAGCTGTGAGGAATATAGCATAGTGATGAGTAAATTACAATGATAATCTGTTCATTTTTATTGACTTTTGGTCTGCTTTTTTATTTTACTCTTCCAGATGCACATTTTTTAAATTTGGTATTGGATTTGGGGTATGTATTGTACGCTAGGAGTCCCTAACTCCTGGGCCATGGCCTGTTAGGAATCAGGCTGTGCAGCTAACATGAGCAGCGGGTGAGCATGAAAAATTTCATCTGCGCATGTGCTGGATCTAGGTTTCATGTGAAACCATCCATCACCCTTGTCCATGGAAAAACTGTTTTCCATGAAACTAGTCCCTGGTGCCAAAAAGGGGCCACTGTTGTACTCCATTAAGAAACTGTCATGTTCCAAATGTAAAACTTCCTGCAATATAACCATTTTTAAAGTGTTTACATTTATGAGCATGTACACATTTCTAAACTTGAGAGGCTGAGTGAATCCTTCTCATACTGCTTTACATGAAAACTGTATCATTCATAAGTTACAATAAGAAAAAAAAACTCACAACAATCATGTCCACATGTTTCTTTATTTTTGCAGTGGTGATTACATTTTCTATTTCCATTCTTTATGCTTAGTGATTCTTGGCTACAGGTGGCTTCTTTTGTTTTATGTTAATTTGATGGCATTAAAAAAAAAACTTTAAACATTATATCAGAATCAAATACATGGTAATCAGTGAAAAATTGCAGCCTTTGCACATTATTTTACTATTTTTTTCACAAATTCTATAAGGTAATATGTAAGTGAAGAAGGATCATGTAGAAAACATTTGAAAATGATCATGTAGGAAACAGGTGATAAGCCTACTAAAATTTAAGCCTTACTATAATTTAAGTGAATTTGTCCTTAATTTACAAGTGTATACACTGACACTTTAATATTGGAACAAAAGGATAAGACTAAAGTATACATTCTGTTTCTAAAAATCCCACTGTGTTCAGTAAGGCTATCCCCGGAAAATTTATCTGAGGATCCTACAATTTAAATAAAAACCAACTAAAATATTCAGATTCAAAAAACAAAATACCTATACATTGGGGATCCATTTTATATAATATTTTTAATGAATTGGCCTAAAATCACAAAAATGTTATTTGCTATTTAAAGTATTAGAAACAAACTTTAAAATAACAAAAATCCATCAGAATTCTAGTGGTATTTATCATCACCAAGAGAATAACTTGGGCAAATTTCAAATGCCAACTAAGTAAGTGGGATTTGCATTTTGAATATTAAACCCAAAAGCACATTGATTTTTCTTGTTTGCGAATTCTTAAAATTATTTTAATATTCTGCAATCAAAAACTTCTGAAGTAGGCCTGTACCCTTTATAGTGATACATTATTCATCATCAAACCAAATTCTGACATTAAACACTTACCTAAAATCTATTCTGCTGCTACCAATAAATATTTAGTATGGAATTTTTGTTTACCTTTATTTGTTCTTAATTTTGATGACCCTACTGAAGATGTCTGAGAACTATCAGATTTTCCATGAGTGATCAAGATTCCAACCTTCTTTGGTCCCAAGTAAAATGGTTTATATTTCTGCTGAATATCTAGTCCAACTATTAGGGGAGAAAATTATATATATAGTTTTACAAATATATCTCAAATATCTGTGTGTGTGTGTGTGTGTGTGTGTGTATGTATATATATATATATATATAAAATATGAATAGAAGGAACCGAAGAAAAACTAATTTTAATGCAAATCCTACTTTCTTCCCAACAGAATGTTACAATGCATTTTGTATGGAAAATAGTATGTAAGAGTGTAGTACTGGATCAGAAGCTAATTCAAATATATAAACATATCTTTCACTGAGTCTCTCCCTTTTTCTTTTTCCAATGTTTTCTTTTCTATTGATTGTATCTTCCAACAAGGCAGCAGAGAGTGGAAGAAAATATAGGTATGCATTCTATTAGGTAACAATAACACTCTTTATAGGTCCACATGATCTAGGAGCTATATACTAGGTAAAATGTACATATTATACACATATAATATTCACTTGCCATTGTAAAAATAATCCTAGTGAGTTTTGTTTTTATTACTTTTTATAATAAAAATATTATAAAATACTAATTATTTTATTGTTTATTATATTTATTATTTATATAAATAACTCAAGGTGATCAGTATCCTTTCTCCTACTTTCCCCACAAAAACCACCATGTGAGGTGGATTGGGCTGAGTGACTGGTCCAAAGTCATCCAGATGGCTTTCATGGCAAGGTGTCACTAGAACTAACAATCCCACAGTTTCTAGCCTAGAGGCTTAACCACTAGACTAAACTAGTTTAAAAACTTCAACCTCATTCCAAACTCCATCCTTAAAAAACAGTAATATAAATGTGTCGTTATCTCGTATGACAACCTTTGTCAACCTATTGATGGGCTTCTCAGACAGTTTGGCAATGATCCAGTGATAATTGTTTTAAGATATTTCAGTAAATAACTTTTGTTTCAGATCTCCATTGCTTTTTGTTCAAATTCACTGGATGACTTTTTTCCATGACACAATATAATGTAAAGCAGAAATGCAGTTTCACTGTAAAATCAGCATATAGTAATTTAAGAAACAGGAAACCCAAGCGGTTTTCAGTTTAAAACTTAGTAGACTTATTTTTAAAATCCAAATCCATAAATTAATTTACCATATTCAGAACTGATTAGATTTATATTAAGCTCATCAGAATCAACAGCTCTTCTCACTTCAATCTTTTTAGTCCAGTTTCCAGTTTTCAGCCAAGCAGAATCCCTGCAAATATATAATGAATAGCTTAAAATTAAATGTACAAAAATGCACAATTGCTAAAGTTTCAAAGTAATTTAAATTTACTCACATAATCCTTTGTCTAAAAACCACATTATTATCATTATCTCCTATTACTAGGGTTGCATAATGAGAATCTGGAGCGGTTCTTTTTATCTGTAGCTGTTGAAAGTTGGTTAATGTGATTGTCACTATGATTTCAGCTACTGCCTCATAGTACTTTGCCAGCTTGAAAATAAATGACATATAATTTAAAAATAAAACTAGCTTTCACATATGATATGGTAAAGAAATATGAATAGATTCATATTGGCTGGAATCAGTTACCATGCTAAGTTATTTCACTGTTATGACACCTGTGTAATGATGCCATTCCGCCTAATGCTACCATTACATAATTGGATCCCAAAGTCTGATACATATGTTACAAAATATAGAATACAGAACAAGAGAGTTGGAAGGGACTTCTAGTCCAACCCCCTGCTCAAGCAGGAGACCTTATACTCATGATGGCGAACCCATGCCACAGGTGCCGGAAGTGGCACGCAGAGCCATCTCTCCAGGCATGCCAGCTGTCACCTGTTGCTCTTTCAGGTTCTGGCGTGTGCATGCACGCCCGCTAGCTGGTCTTTGCGCACACGGGAGCGCTGGAAACCAGAAGAGCAGCTCCAAGATGCGCATGTGTGTGGTGGCCGACTGGTCTTCGCATGTGCATATGCATTAGAAACTGGAAGAGCAGGTGGCCGACATGCATGCATACACCAGGAAGCTAAGCTTCCGGTTTCCAGGGCCCCTGTGCATGCGCATCAGGGAGCTGCTCTTCCAGTTTCTGGTGCATATGCGCATGCTCCTGTTTCAGCACTTGGTGCCGAAAAGATTTGCCGCCATTGCCTTATACTATTCTGAACAAATGGCTATCCAATCATTTCTTAACAATTTCCAGTGATGGAGCATCCACAACTTCTGAAGGCAAGCTAAAGGCAAGAATTTCTCCCTAGTTCTAGGTTGGATATCTCTTTGATAAGTTTCCAACCATTAATTCTTGTCTTGCCTTCAAGTGCTTTGGAGAATAGGTTGTCCCCCTCTTCTTTGTGAGGAAGACCACTGTCATGTCACCCCTAGGTGGAGCATTTGTATGATGATATTGTCAGTCATGTATAACCAGCATTTAGAAAAGCAATGCATATTCAAACTCAGGAGAAAACATGGGTGATGAGGAGATGCGTCTTAAGTAGTTGCTATATCTAGTTCTTAGATCATCCTTGCTACTTCTATGGTATGGATTATTAAATAATCCCATGCAGAGTTAGACAGTTTTAGAGCAAACATCACTCATTAATGATGTGGCAGACAGTATGACCAAACAGTGTTATCTTTCTACATTGTAATGAAGTTCTTGCCAAAGAGCTCAATTTTTCAATTTTTCCAGTCTATGATTATAAATCTTCACTATAGGCTTTCTAGTTTATCACTCTCCATACTGTACTAGCTACTACATTTGACTCCAGTACATCATGAACTATTAGCTGCATAGTTTGAAGACTTTTTTTGGTAATTACTTAGTACAGCACCTAAATCACAAATGTACTTAATGAATATTTGCAAAATTTTAGGAAGGAGAATTTCTTCTAAATTTTATTTTCAATTCAGTTGTTTTGTAGTGGAAACGCAGAACAAAAAATATACCTGCTCTATGTTAAATTCATATTTTGGAAGGTGTGCTACTGATTCTTTAATCTGATTTCCAAAAGGAGGATGTCTGTTCAAAATCTGGAAATTTAAATTCAGATAGCATTCATATTAATTTAGAACATAGACCAATATTTGCTAAACATAGCACAAAAGCTATTTACAAAACATAGTCTTCCTAGCATTACATTGTTAGCATTGTTCTTTAAATCAATCAGCATGGCAACACTGCATTTTGGGATAATTTATGTCACTTGTCTGTCTTGCTTAGGGCACATCCACATTGGGCACATCTACCATTGACTGGAAAATGCTTTGTCAAATGTTCATTAAAAATGTATCTTGATTCAGATTTCCCCTCATCCCCAGCCTATTACTGAAACAATTAACTTCAGATTTTTACAAACACATGTGGAAATGCTGATTTCAATCTTCTCTTAATACAAGCCTTGCATGATATATGGCAATTTGGCACCATCCATATTGATGACATAGTTAGAGGCAGCAATTTGGTCAGGGACTGAAGTCCAATAGTCCCTGCATCATAACTTGCCCAACAGGAAAGCACAATTCTCTAGCTTCATTAATGAGGCAGAGTAAGGACTAGCTATGTAAATAGAGCAAATACATTCTGACCTTTTATATCCCATCTTACGGGTTGGAGGACAGGACATAAAACTGGCTACCTGGATATGCCTTCAGGATAATATAAATAAACTTCCTATATGAAACCTTCTATTTACTTTTTTTTTCTTACTTTCAGCTGCCATTTACAGCCCTCTCCCACTCCAATTAGAGTTATCCACTGTTTGAATTTATCAAATGAAATAAGAATGGTAAAAACATTATGTTTGTGTACTACAGCTATAAGAAGTAATTACATATTTGTTCAATTCTTCTATCAGTTACAGATGATTCTGCAATTTTGGCAGTATGAATTCCTTTTCTGTTTTCCTCACCTCAGATACCTTACTATACTAGTATCTGGACTTGAGAAACTATGAATTCCTGCCAATAGAATGTTATAAATACTGCTTATATCATGATCCAATACATTTTTTCTAGAATATTATATATAATCTCAGGCAGAATGAATCTAGTGTAGTATGAACAGAAAGTCTCTTGTGTTAAGGCATTTTTCTACCTCTCCTCCCTATACAGGTTTATCAAAAAATCTGGAGTAGTTTTTGAAAGTATAGGGAAGTCTATAGTGGAAGGAGAGCTCCCTTATTACCACTTCTACAGATGGAAATACTCATTTTACTGGAAAAACAGCTGTGCATTCCTTCAAGATATTTATATGATTTATTTAGAAAACATCAGAATACAAATCAGTTATGTGAGCAAATGTAGAATAGTATATGTAACACACAACATAAAAAATATAAAATAAATACCAATTCAAGTTCTCTTGCATTTGTATCTTCTATTTTTTTAAAGGACGTCAGTCCTGCATTCATCATTGCATTTGATAAACTCATGCCTATTGAAAATGGAAATATGCTAAAGATTAATTTGTCAAGTTGCATTTCCTCATAATTTATCTTTTTTTACTAGTAAGCAAATCTAAAATATCATTTAAACTAAGCATCTACTCTGACATATATTTCAAAATGGTAATCTGTCAGGGTGTTGCGGCTGATGGTTTAAGGATGGTGAGGTTTGACTAGACTGCAGTTTGGGTGCATTATCCTTAGAGGTGTTTTAGACTGAAGTTCAGGGTAATAGGAAAAAAAGGCAACAATAGCAGAGATGTAGTTGGCAAAGTCCAAAGCACCAACAATATCCAGCTGGAGCATGGCATGGTGGTTCTCCATCCACTTTATAACTTGAGAGGTAGCTTAATGACCACAACTGAAAGTGCTAGGATTACAATCATTGAGCAAAGCAGTCATGCAGTTGTCTTGTTTAATGACTGCTTTGCTCAACAATCAATATTACAATCCTAATTTTGGCTGTTATGTAAGTATCACCTGTAATTTTTAAAAATCTGATATTTAAAAAAACAATAGAAAATATAGGAATCATCCTTAATATTATTTTGCAGTTTGTATTTGTAATGTATAACATACTGCTGTATAAAATTCTCATCACTGTTGCCACTTCCTTTTGTAAAACTAAGCAGCATATTAATTACTCTAAGAAAGGTCTACGAACATGCATGGATTCTGAGCGTTTTCACAAGTTATATTTAATGGAACATGAAGCATATATCTCCTGCATTTAAATTTTCCTCAGTATCTCGACCCTTGTCCAATATGAGGATGGAAAAAGAAAACAATTTTATTGTACTATTTTTATACTATGAGATTGAAATGATTGGACTTTACCCTAAATAGAAAAAAGTTCAACTTTTGTATTGTATGCTGATTGAAAGGCAGAATATTTTTATGGTACCTACCAATTTTTTCTAGCTGTTTGGATACATAGAGTGAATTTTCCCAAAGTCTACATCTGAAGCACTTCGCTAAAATCAAAGCATTTAGCAATACAATAAAGTTATTTTGATGGGTAGCCAGAAATTCAGATAACCCTACACAAAAAAAGAAACAAGTATAAAAAGAGGAAGAGGTTGAAAAAAATACACGTTCATGTATATTGTCATTATTACATTATATGGTTCATTGCACAGTCAGCCAGATGTTCAGATGGATTTGGCATTTTTGTTTACCTATTGAATTCCTTTTAAGGATTTGGAATAGGCAGGTGTGGATGTTTGATGGTATTACAACTACCAACACAGGATGTAAGCTTATTAATATTCTTTAATATACATTGCTTCTCTTTTTTACTCTTATAAATCACTCAAACTTATTAGAAAATGAGTGGTCCTAAAGATTTAAATTAGCTGCTGCCTCATTTAGTGACCATCTCCAGTTACAATGGTGATTACAAAGATAACCTTGTGTCCAGTCTTTGTAGGTTTGTAAAGCAAAGGAAAACTGAACATTGTAAAATTGCACTGTTTCACTTAGCAGCCACTATACTTAATAACTGAGTTGCCAGTTCCATTTGTGGTCACTAAACAAGAATTAGCTGTAAGCAAATATATAATAAAAAGAGTAATTTTAAATTTTGCCATACATTTTGTAAGTCTTATGCCATTTCTAAAAATGTTTCCTATATCTTGCGTCAAGGTGAAATCTTGCATCGGAATGCATCCTAACTGTGCCTGAATAAGACTGAAAAAGAAATAAAAATTTCAAAATATTGAAAATACCAATGTGTAAATATCATAAACAGTAAATTCACTGATTTTTAAAAAATCAATAGCACTTAGACTTACATACCACTTCACACTCCTTTACAGCCCTCTCTAAGCAGTTTACAGAGTCAACATATTGCCCGCAACAATCTGGGTCCTCATTTTACCCACCTCGGAAGGATGGAAGTCTGAGTCAACCTTGAGCTGATGAGACTTGAACTGCCAAATTCCTGGCAGCCATCAATCAGCCAAATTAGCCTGCAGTACTGCATTCTAACCACTGCACTACCTCAGCTCTAGATAAAATCTAGAGAGGATGGAGGATAAGGAAATACCACACAATAATTCACCAATAACATTTGTTACTATTTTAAAATAATAATAACACATTGCATAAAATAATTACCAGTTTACTTTCATTTCTCTTGTTTTTATTTTTCCTTCCATTGGATATCTGTACATAAATATATATAAGTTTTTATTTACTTGTGCTAAATATATGACATTAATTTATAACATAAAATTAGATGTATTTCTCATTATCAAGAAGATATGGTGGTATCATACAAATAAATAAGAGTTCATTAAGATTTATTTATAACTGTATTACCATAAAGTTATAGTTTCAGAGCAGGTTTATGAGACTTGTGACCTCCAGATGCTCTTGAATTATGCTGTTCAGTTTTGGCCATGTGGACTTGAGATGGGCTTTGCCAATCTCTGGGAAAATAAAATTTCTCCATACTTTACAGATTCAAATGTGCACATTTTAACATTGAAAGCTCTAATGGGTATGGTTACCCACCCACTGATCCCAATTAGCTCATTTTTGAGAGCTCTCAAAAACAGGTAAAGAGATATTTGGACATTTCCTGGCGTGAGTACAATTGGACATCTGAGCTTACTCTTTCGTGATACAATCAGCAGAACAGGCTTGCTTATCTACTTTATTTGTCTATGGAAATTCTCAGTCATCCAGGTCATGGTTGTCCCAAAGGTGCTTTTTCAAGGGGCAACTGGGCTTTCTGGTTTTTCTTTGAAGACGTTTTGCTTCTCATCCAGGAAGCTTCTTCAGTTCTGGCTGGATGGTGGGGAATGGAAGGATTTATAGTCCTTGCAGACAGCTGGTCATTTGCATGCTTTTAGAGAGTCTTTGAGGCCGCCTGGAGATTTATCTGTGCCATCAGGGTCACCTGAATAGTGCAAATGGCTCTGGAGCCTTCTTGGAACTGTTGAAAGGACTGTGCTATAGAATGGAGATAAATGATATCATATCCCTCCCTCTGTTCAGAGAGGGCTGTTCAATTTTGACAATGACCAGCTGTCTGCATAGATAGATACTATTTTGTGTTGGTGGCAACAGGTTGCTCCCTCCAGTAGAAAGTATCCCAGAGCTCAGTACTTTCCTTAACGTTATTTAATATCCATGCAAAACTGCTGGGAGAAATTATCTTTCAGTTCACAGTGACACAATATCAACACGTGAATGATACAAAGCTGTATCATCTACCAAATAGGAGAGCTGATAGAAGTTATGACCTGGTGTTTGGAGGCTTAGAAGGGTGAAAACAGCTTCAAACTCAATCCAAGCAATTTTGGATTAAAGCCTACTAATTTCCCCAAAAATACTGTCATAGATTCTTGATGGGATTGTGTTCCCCCAAGAACAGTAGGTTTGCAATCTGGAAGTCCTTATGAATTTGGGGCTTTTGCTGGAATAGTAGGTAAAGGACATGACGAGGAAAGTCTTTGCCCAGGCACTGATATCTCCACTGTGAAATAGAATTAATTATAAGTAGGACAGAATTTATAACTTAGCATATAGGTTTTAAGCACATTATGCAGAAAACAAAAATGCTAAAATAATTAAAAATAGTCCTTAGTAGAAAATAATTTTAATCTTGTACCTTATGTTCATCCACTTCTTATCTTTGTTCAAGGAATTAAGTACTTTTTTCTCATTTGTCCTTAACTTGATGTCTGAAAATTCACTGCAACCAGATATCAATACAACCTGCAATAATTTCTTTCATTAATTTTTTCTATTTATTTCAATATATTTTAAGCATTTATTTTAAAAATTATCTAATTACGTGGATGTAATTGCAGAGAAATAAGTTCAGAATTATCTCTGGCAATTCAATTTTAATAGTTCACAAGACTTGATGGAGACATTATTTAGCATGTTTTTATTTGTGGTTGTTACTTTTATATGATTGTTTAGTTTATCCAAATTTATGTGAAAACAGAATGCATTGTTCTCAGTAGAATTTACTTTTAGACAGATGTGCATTGGATAATTGTTTTTATTACTAAGCCTGGAAGAATAATCTATAATTTTTTCCTGGAATACAGCTGGACACTTTAATATTCAGCAGGAGAAGGAAAAATATACATTAATATAATATGGGTTAGAGCTGAGTACTGAGAAATTTATGAACCAAAATTCAAGAATAAAATATGTTGCTTACATTGTTGCTGCTGTTTTTATTATTTATTTCTTAATTTTATCTCAATTGTAAGTATCAAGATGTCACATATTGGGTACGTTTAACAGAGTCCCTACACAAGTATGTAACACCCTAAAAAGCAAACAATCTGCTTTTAGAAGCATGCATTTGAGCCAAGAGGTTAAACAAGCTACTGTTGTTTTATTATGAGTTGGAGTAGCTGTTTATGACCTCAGGCATTTATGATTTAAGTTGTTTAAATTGTTTTTAGCTTTCTATACCACCTAGAGTCACTGCAGTGAGATGGGAGGACATATAAATTGTATAAATAAATAAAATTTGATTGGTTCATATTTATCACAGATAAAACCTGGCTTTACGTATTAATTTCTCTCATTACTTCATTCATTGAATAGTTTAATTTTTTTCTATAAACAGACTGGCAAAGTATGACTGACACTTCTGAAAATCAGGATAATACCATGCAGTGACAGTTGGCAGAGCATCGTCATAAACCTATATTATGTAACATCAAATCTATTCAAAATGAAATGGGAACTAAATTTCATTGATACACAATCCCATTGCTACCATACAAATACCAAACAAACACCATAGACCAGGGCCATTAAAGGAGGAAAAAGTTGTGATACGTCACATGACGATGCCATGATGATGCAAGTTTGACACCCCTGCCATAGACAAACAAGGAAAGCAATGAAAAATGTTTGTCTGTTTTGCCAGAAAATGCCTTTCTACATTATATATCATTAAAAAATAAAGTAATCTAAATATCCCACTTACAGTTATTGTTTCATATATTGCTGTGGTTCTCAAATAACATGCTTCAGCACAAAAACCTTATCATAAAAACAATTTAAAGTCTTTTTCGAATTTATTTCATTGGGTTTTTAGTCCAAATATTGTCCAAACACAGGGAAAATTATATGTGACGTTCCAAGGCAAAGTCAGATTTAATTGCTCAACAGGATAAATATTTCACAAGCAAATTGCCTAAGCAAAACAGATAATTTCCCCCAATTTTTTAGGAAATTTTAGGAAATGAATTTTTCATTTAGAAATTTGGGACAGATTGGGTACATGTACTTATTTATTTATTCATCGACTCAGTATGTATGACCACCCCATAATTTACCACAGCAGCTCCAAGCAGCTAATACCATATAAAAACATTAAAAAAAGAAACATAGGCAACAATACATCAACCTTAGATCAGTGGTGGGATTCAGCCGGTTCTCACTGGTTTGCCCGAACCATTAGTTAATTGCTTATGCAGTTAGGAGAACCGGCTAAAAATAAAGTGTAAGAGAGGTGGGGTTTTTCTCTCTCTATCCCTTCAGTTAATAGCTCCGGTCAGACAGCCAAGAACCACTTAACAGTTGCAGCTGGAATGCAACTGATACACACTGATTCAAGTCAATAAACAACAGAAACTGACAGGATTAGGGCAGGGAAGCCCATCAATCACCCATTTAGGAATGGGATTAATCTCTTCCCTTCAGGAAGAAGGACAAGATTACAAACATTTTCATTATAAGGAGTATTAAGTAACACTTCTGTGATCAGCTGATACTCCCTGGAGTTCCCCAACACCTTTTATAGCTGCTGCAGTGTT